>VWYK01001615.1:8173-26159 GCA_013399775.1 Semnornis frantzii | reverse complement strand
TCAGAGCTGCTCCAGCCACTTTCCTCCCATTAAACCACCAAGAGGCTGAGGCCACAATTTCACAGAATCATAGAATGAGTTGGGTTGGAAGAGACCTTAAAGCTCATCCAGTTCCAACTCCCCCTGCCATGGGCAGGGACACCTCCCACCAGCCCAGGTTGCTCAAGGCCTCATCCAACCTGGCCTTGGACACCTCCAGGCCAGCAGACATCCACAACCTCCCTGGGAACCTGTGCCAGTGTCTCCCCATCCTCACTCCAAAGAATTTCCTCCTAACACCTGCCTCTCTTCCAGCTTTATTCACTCCAAAGCAGTACCAACCCTTCAGAGGCTCGCTCGCACTCCGCAGCTTCCCATTACTGTGCCACTTACCCCAACCCAGCCAGAGCAGAGGGCCAGGGAGTTGGGGGTGGGCAGCAGTGGAGGTACAAATAACACAAGCCCAGCACATTCCCCTCTGCCAGTGCCTTTTGCCTCTTTTAGCTTTTTTTTTTTCCTCAAGTGAGTAGAATCTCTTCCCACTACGCATTAGCGCCCAACGTAATGGTGCAAAGCAGTTTTCATTTATCATCATAATGCCAGTCAAACGAAGCCCCTAATAACATAAATGCAAGAGGAAAGCTATTAGAGTTTATTTGTGCAGTGGCTTTGAACTCGTCCCCACTGCTCCAACCATCTAACTGGTAGTGGGGGAGGGAGGAGAGGTGGTGGTGGTGGGGGAGGATATGGACGGAGCTTGCATCTTTAGGGTCCTTCCATCAAGAGCTGTTCCTCAGCCAAAGGCTTTCCTTACAGACCACTGCAACCCTGCACATGTTGCTGTGTTTGCTGAGCTATCAAATTAAACACCTAAGTACCTGAAATAATTCAGCCCTGCTTGGAATCACAAACAGCCACTGAGATCTTGAGTGCTTTTTCCACAGGAGTGCTGTGCTCCAAGCGTGAGGTGCTGGGAAGTGACACAATGGCTATCAGCACTCACCTCCAGCCCAAGATCTCCAGATCCTTTGCCTGCTAATCCTCCTACATGCACCTGAAAAACAGGCATTTACCTCCTCAAGATCTCCAAATCCTTTGCCTGCTAATTCTCCTACCTGCACCCAAACCCAGGCATTTACCTCCTCAAGATCTCCAAATCCTTTGTTTTCTAATCCTCCTACCTGCACCCAAACCCAGGCATTTACCTCCTCAAGATCTCCAAATTCTTTGCTTCCCAATCCTCCTGAATTTGGGTTCCTCACTCCAAGAAGGATATTGAGGGGCTGGAGTGTGTCCAGAGAAGGGCAAAGCAGGTGGAGAAGGGTCTGGAGAACAAGGCTGGTGAGGAGCAGCTGAGGGAACTGGGGATGCTGAGTCTGGAGAAGACTGAGGGAAGACCTCATTGCTCTCTGCAACCCCCTGAAAGGAGGCTGCAGAGAGGGAGGTTTGGGGTTGGTGTCCTCTCCCTAGGATCAAGTGATAGGAGAAGAAATGGTCTGAGACCATAGGGGAGGTTAGGAACAATTTCTTTGCTGTGAGAGTGGTCAGGGTGGCACAGGCTGCCCAGGGAGGTGGTGGAGCTCCCATCCCTGGAGGTGTTCAGGAAACCTGTGGCACTTTGGGACATGGTTTAGTGGCCATGGTGGGGTTGGGTTGCTGGTTGGACTGGATGATCTTGGAGATCTTTTCCAACCAGCACAATTCTATGAGTCTCTGAATAGTTGGGGCTGCTGCCAGCTTGAAACCTCACTAGGCACATCCCTTCCTTGGAAGTTCCCTGAGTGCTAAGCAGAGTGATTTGTGGAAGTCAAGTGAAATGGGCTTCTTAGCTTAATGAGTAAACTAATTTGTCAGGTGGACCTGTTCTGCTTCCCTCTGCAGTGCAGGTTCTCCCTGCCAGCAGCACACATCCTGACACACCAGTTCCAGCACGCCTGGGATTAGCACAGCCCCATAAGCAGGGTGGTGATTTGGCACCAAGGCTTTCTCCACACAGAGATGAGCTTTAGTTTTTGTTTGTTTGCTTGCTTTAATAAAGCACAAGAGCAGAGCAGTTTACTCTCCTCATAGGTTTTGAAATATGCATTTCATTTAGGCTTGATGAGGAAATGATTGTGTATGAAATGAGATGCCTGGTGATGGCTCTGCAGGACAGAGCTGCTGTGGGATGAGAGCTGTTGGGACAAGTTAAGCTGGGAGATGTTGAGGCTGGGGGATGCTGGGAGCTAGACTTGGAGTGATGAGGATGAGCAAGAGGGAAGGGAGCAGGGCAGGAGGTGTCATGTCCAACCTGTGCACTGGTTTGGAGCTATGGTGGAGGGCTGCAGGATTTGCAAGCAAGCAGCAGCACTAAGGAGGACCTGCCCCTGTGGGGCAGGCTGGGGGCAAGGTGCCATCCACGAGGCACAGCCAGTGGTGTGCAAGAGCTTCCCCATGCCAAAAGCAGTGGGCAATGCTGGGGGTCAGGCTGAGGGGCAGAGAGGTCCTCACCAGCCCTTTGCCTATCACCTGCCCACAGCCAGCACCAAACCCATCTCTCCTGCTCCTGCAGCTTTGCAGAGCAATAGAAACAACCACCAGTAAAAGCTGGACATGTTCAAAAGCTCTGCCCCTGCCTCTCTGCTCACAGCTGGTGGGCTCTGGGGTGCAGCCTCTGCAAGGAGCTGCCCTGGATGCAGAGGTGGGATGGGAGGGGAGGAGGAGAGGTGGGAGACAAAACTTGGGTGGAAAGAAGATGACATGAATTGGAGAGCAAGAGTCACTGCAGAGGAGGTCTCTCAGGAAGGGAAGACAATAAAACCCAGGGAGCCAGACAGAGATTAATGAGTGTTTCCCACATGTGCTAATTCCTGGACATCAACACATTGCATTGCACATTCTCATGGGCTGCTGACACGGATTGCATCTCCCTGACCCTCTGCACAGTGGGTAGAGGTCCTGCCTGGCTCTGCAAGACACCAGCCCACCCCATGGCACATCTGTGTGGGGTTCTGGGTGCACAAGGGATGCATTTGCTGCTGCAGCCTGTGCATTGGAGCCTCTGCAGCAGCAGCAGCAGCAGCACATCCAGCTGCCAGCAGCTGGGCACTGGCAATGTGTCCCTGAGTGCTGGTTGAGGACACAACAGCCTCTTTTGGACAGGTGTCTGTCAAGGAGCCCATTGCATCCCTGTCCACATGTCAGCCTGCTGGAGCACCACTGTGACCAGCTGTTGGCTCCACGACCTCCTTGGAGATGCCAAATTGCATCCACTGTGTGTGGCTAACTGGATGTCAGACTCCTGTGCTCCCATCCATCAGACAGCAGCTGGAAGGAGACCTGGTCCTGACATCCCATGTTTAACACCAACCCACTGCCTGAGCCAGCCAGGGGGTTCTGCAGGGCTGATCTGCACCATGGCTGGTGCCAGGATTTTGCACAAGCAGAGCACAGGTGGTTGTGTTGCTGGATGGGCAAATCCTGCCCTTCTCATGTTAGACTCAAAAGGAACAGAATCACAGAATGGTGAGGGTTGGAAGGGACCTGGAGATGGAGTCCAATCCCCCTGCTAGCACAGGTTTGCCTAGAGCAGGTTGTACAGGAACATGTCCAGGTGAGTTCTGAAAGTCTCCAGAGAAGGAGACTCCACAACCTCTCTGGACAGCCGGCTCCAGGGCTCCAGCACCCTCACAGCAAGGAAGGGAAAGCTGCTGGGTTGCAGTTTGTGCCTGTTGCCCTATCACTGGCCACCACTGAGAAGAGCCCAGCCCCATCCTCATGACCCTTTAGATGTTGATCAGCATTGGGAAGATCCTTTCCAGGCTAAACAGAGGTAATTCAGACTGAATCTGCAACCTCAGACTGTGCTGGATGTCCCTTGACACCAGCCAGCCCCTCTGCACCACCACCTCCATGCATCCATCCAAGCCCTGCACCAACCATGCTTGAGCTGCCACAAGCCTGCTTTAAAAAGAGCTCCCACAAAGCCCATGGGAAAGTGAGCTTGGTGCAAGCTCCAGAGAAACTGCTGAAGCAGACAGATCTGCTCTAGCAACCATCCATGGTGCCTGCTGTGCCCTGTGTCTGCAGCTGCTTCACAGGCCCTGTCTGTGCCCTGCTCCGAGGCAGACCTCAGTTTGCCCAGCACTGCAGTGCCTGTCAGCTCCACACCAAGATTTGTGGGCTGTGCAGAATTGCTTTATTGACATTTAAAGGTCTTTGCCAACCTGGCCTCATGCATCTTTGTTATGGAGGACAGGATTCACATCACCCAAGTCTGCTGCCTTAAAGTTCAAAGTCAAGCATAAGCCATTTCTGCCTTCTCAGCTGCTGTGACAGCTACCAGGGAGGTGAGAAGCAGCATGCCCAGGGTCCTGCTGCAGGTCCATGGGGTCTGCCATGGCCACCAGAGCCTTACAGCTGCTGTGAGCAGGGTATTGATGGAAGAGGCTCTGCCAGCTTTAAATAGCAGCAAAGAATGAAGCCAGCCCTTCCTACAGGGAGCTGGACACCTGCAGATGTGTGCCACAGCATTTGGACAAGCAGCCTGAGGTCACAGAGAAGACAGCAAACTGCTTCAGGTCCTCAGCTGGAGCAGGATACAACCAGGGGAACCCTCCAACTTGAAATCATAGAATGGTTTGGGCTTGCAAGGGACCTGAAAGCTCACCCAAGTTCCAAGCCCCCTGTCATGGGCAGGGACACCTCACACTAGCCCAGGTTGCTCAAGGCCTCATCCAACCTCCAGGAATGAGGCATCCACAACCTCCCTGGGCAACCTGCTCCAGTGTCTCACCACCCTCACTGGAAAGAATTTCTTCCTAATCTTCAGTCTCAATCTCTCTCCCTCAAGCTTCAATCCATTCCCTCTCAGCCTTTCACTACAAGTCCATGTCAAAAGCCCCTCCCCAGCTTTTTGGAGCCCACTTCAAGTATTGAGGGCAAAAATATCCCAGACAGTGTGAACATGAAGAGGATGAGAGCCAAGGGCATATCCTCCACCTCTGGTAAGCCTTTATCAACCCCCAAATCCAGGGCTGGACAGAAGGTACTTAAAATACCATCACAGCATGGCAGGACACAGCTCATGGAGCTTCTGTTATGTGTTCAAGGATACTCAGAGCTTGGGAAGAGCCTAGGAGTGGGATCTGCCTGGTAAAGACAGACTGCAGGCTTTGAGGGGGAAGGTAATTTGGGGGAGAGTGGTGATGAAATGATGGAGTTCACAACCTGAGCCGTGGAAGAAGGATAACAGACTTCAAAAGCCAGATTTCAACCAATTCAGGGAGCTGGTAGCTGGGGTCTCCTGGGAAAATAATCTAAGGTACAAAGAAGGGAAGAGCTGGCAGTTAGTGAAAGGGACTGTATTACAGGCACAATAGCAGGCTGTCCCCATGCAAAGGGAAGATAGGAAGCATGGGAAGAAGCTGCTGGGGTTGAATCAATGGCTTAGAAATGAAGGAGGAACCAGAGGAAAAAACTGAAATAAAATGAGGAAACACAGAGCTTGGTAATGAGGGCTGCATGGAACAGCAGCAAGGCAGCAGCACTGACATGCCAAACAAGTTTCAGTTAGCAAGGGGCAGGAGAAGAGAACAAAAAGGTTCTTGGATGTGGTTAAAGGAAGAGGAAGCAGGAGGTTAGGTCCATTACCAAGTAGGGAAGGGAAGCACACAGCAGGGATCTTTGCTGCCCTCTTTGATTAGAGAATCAGAGAATTGTTTCAGTTGGAAAAGGCCTCCAAGATCAGCAAATGCAACCATCACCTGCAGACCACCATGGACATTAAACTGTGTCCCTTATATACCTGTGTAAAGCACACTGAATGGCTCCAGAGGAGGCCACAAAGATGATCAGAGAGCTGGAGAACCTCCCCTACAGGGACAGGCTGGCACAGTTGAGGTTGTTGAGCCTGGAAAAAGAGAAGGCTCTAGAGAGACCTTAGAGCAGCCTTCCAGTACCTGAAGGGGGCTACAGGAGAGCTGGGGATGGACTTTTGACAAGGGCTTGGGGTGACAGGACAAGGGACAATGGATTGAAGTTTGAGCAGGAGAGATTGAGACTAAAGATTAGGAAGAAATTCATTAGAGTGAGTGTGGGGAGACACTGGCACAGGTTGCCCAGGGAGGCTGTGGATGTCCCCTCCCTGGAAGTGTTCAAAACTAGGTTGGATAAGACCTTGAGCAACTTGGGCTGGTGGGAGGTGTCCTGCCCATGGCAGGGGGGTTGGAACTGGATGAGTTTTAAAGTCCTTTCCAACCTAAACAATCTCTGAATCTATGAAAGGAGGGTGTGTGGTGAACTCTAAAATATAGGTTAAGAGGGAGATGGATGAAGATTCACACAATTCACCCTGCTCTCCCAAGACCCCACCTGGAACACTGTGTGCAGGTATGGAGCCCCCAGCACAGGAGGGACATGGAAGTGTTGGAGCCAGTGCAGAGGAGGCCACCAAGATGCTGAGAGGGCTGCAGCAGCTGTGCTGTGAGGACAGGCTGAGAGAGTTGGGGCTCTGCAGCCTGCAGAGGAGAAGGCTTCCAGGAGAGCTTGGAGTGGCCTTGCAGGATCTGAANGGAACTGGCTGAGCTTTGAGGTCCCTTCCAAACTAAACCATTCTGTGAGGAGAGAGTTAAACCAAACTCAGCTGGCAAAGCCTGAGGAAGGTCTCCTGAGGGAGCTGAAAACTCAGGCAGAGCAGTCCCTGAGCCATCAGCAGTGCTCTTTGGGAGCTCATGAAGGCCAGTAGAAAGGGCAAGAAATCTTCCCACGTTTAGGAAGAGTGCTGGGAGCTGCAGGCAATCAGCTCAGCTTCAATCACCAGCAAGATACTAAACCAAAGGATGAAACCATCGCAGCTTGTGAGTGCTGGGAATTTAATAAAGGCAGAGGGGAAAAAAACCCTCCACAGCCCCTCCCAACCACCACCAACACGAGTTTGTCAAGAACAGATCATGTCAAACCAACCTAATTTCCACCTTGACAGGATAACTAGGCTTGGTGGATAAGAGGAATGCTGTAGACATGATAGACCTTGACTTTAATAAGGCTTCTGCCGCCGGTCCCACGCGGCACCCTCCGAGGAAAGTTGAGGAAACACTGCCTGGATGTAATCAGTGAGGCTGGGGGGCAGAGGGGAGGAGGGATAACAGCCTGTTGACAAAGTGCTCTCCAAGAGGCCTTATCTATTATTTACGACCCAGCTAAGAGGGCAACCTCCAGCTGGATTCCTCCGGGGGCTGTCCCGAGCCCTGCTTTCTCCTGCATTTGCATTTAACAGTTGCTTTTGCTCCAGATCCAGCAGCAGGCTTATTAATATGTGTGGAAGATGCCAAGCTAGAAGGACAGGGGCTGGAAGGGCTCCAGGGGTAGGACCAGAATCTCAAATCACCTCCAGCACTGAGCAAGAGCAAATCTGATATGGACAAGTGTGATGTGATACGAGGAGGAGAAACCAAATGTGTGTAGGAAAAGGAGGAAAAACAACTAAGGAACCACAGCCAGGAGAGGAGCTGAGCCCCACAGCAAACCACAAGGTACAAAAGAAATCAAGCAGGCTGCCAAAGATGGGAAACCTCACACTAACACAGAAGCCCAGGTTGGAAGGGATCTTCACTTGAAGGAGACTCCAGGAGAGCTGGGGAGGGACTCTGCACAAAGGCATGGGGTGAGAGGACAAGGAGTGCTGGCTCCAAGCTGGGAGAAGTGGGATTTAGATTAGACATCAGGAAGAAGTTCTTCCCACGAGGCTGCTGAAGCACAGCAACAGGTTGCCCAGAGAAGCCTGGAAGTGTTCAAAGGCAGCTTGGATGGGGTCTGGGAGGAGGTGTCCCTGCCCAGGGCAGGGGGGTTGGGACTGGATCATCTGCTCCAACCTCTCCTAGGAGCAGCATGGTCTAGATAAGATGTCCCAGCACCACATCCAGCTGATTCTTAACAGTGTCCAGTGCTGGAGGCTCTGCCACTTCCCTGGGGAGATTGTTCTGATAGCTAATTGACCTTGTTATGAAAGAATTTCCTCTGGTGGCTAATCAGAACCTCCCCAGGAGCAATCTCAGTGTTGTAAGGTGGACAAAGAAGAATTCTTTTGCTCTGCTTGGTTCAGCCTGAGGCCTCAGCTGCCCTGCTTCATCCTGATGTGGACAGAAAGCTCAAGGGTAAGTCACTGTAGCATAACAGTTTAGCACCTACCCAACGATCTGCTCTATCTCACCTTCATCCACAGCACATCTGGCTCTGCTCAGCCCACAACTGGAGGCTCCTTTCCTGTCCACATCAATCCAAACTGCACCTCTAACTGCTGTGATGCAGTGGGGTTGTGCATCCAAGGCACAGATGAGATGCATGGGAGTGAGCTTGTGGAATAGCAATGAAATCAGTGAGAGATGCAGACAACCCTAGAGGAAGATTAAAGACATTGGGGTTGGCTTTGTTATCAGAAGCAAAGATGGAGCAAGAAGTGACAGAACTCCTCCCATACATAAACATCCCAGGAAGGAAATGGAGAATAATTATTTGCCACATCCCTTGGAAGAGGCAGAAGAAAACAGCCTCATCTGCTGCAGAGCACATTCTGGTTGGATGCTTGACATAACTTGCACTCAGGCTCATGAAACCCTTGCAGAAGGTCTCCAAGAAGCTACATGACCTGGTGGATGAGAAGCTCAGTATGAGCTGTCAGTGAGCTCTGGCAGCCCAGAGAGCAACCAGAGCCTGGGCTGCATCACAGCAGTGTGGGCAGCAGGGTGAGGGCAGTGATCCTGCCCCTCTATACTGGTGAGACCTCACCTGGAGTACTACACCCAGTTCTGGAGCCACTATTGCAAGGGGACTATGGAGGTGCAGGAAGGGGTCCAGAGAAGGGTCACAAGGATGAGCAGAGGGCTGGAGCTGCTCTGCTGTGAGGAGAAACTGAGGGAGTTGGGGCTGTGCAGGCTGGAGAGGAGAAGGCTCCCAGGTGACCTTCTTGTGGTCTCTCAGTATCTGAAGGGGGCTACAAGAAAGCTGGGGAGGGACTTTTTAGGCTGTCAGGTAGGGATAGGAGTGAGGGGAATGGAGCAAAGCTGGAAATGGGGAGAGTCAGACTGGAGGTTAGGAAGAAGTTCTTCCCCATGAGAGTGGTGAGAGCCTGGCAGGGGTTGCCCAGGGAGGTGGTGGAAGCCTCATCCCTGGAGGTGTTTAAGGCCAGGCTGGGTGAGGCTGTGGGCAGCCTGAGCTGGTGTGAGGTGTCCCTGGGCATGGCAGGGGAGTTGGGACTGGCTGATCCTTGTGGGCCCTTCCAACCCTGCCTGATTCTATGACCATCATCAGTTTGTTGCCAGGGAAGGATGTGCCACAAGTGCCCAGCTCCACCCCAGGGTGACATCAGCTGGAAACCCACCAAGCCCTATGGTTATGTAACCCTACAGAAGTCATACAGCAGCAAGACAAGACTCAACAAGCTTCTAGACTCCACAAAACGTGTTGCAGCAGCAAGAAATCACCCTACAAGTCATCTCTGTACGACCACTGAGATCCTTCTGCAAGCAGCTGCTCACCAGTGGGAGCCAAGGCTCTGCTGTCCAAGACAGTGTGACCCCACAAATCACACCAGCCCCTCTCAGCACTTTCATTCTTTATTGCTCCAGTGCAGACAGCTCCATTATTTATCCAGATTACTTATTCATGTCCTGTTTGCAGGGCCAACCCACTTTGCTGGATTGAGTTGTCAGAGACTCTCCTCACTCCCAGCTCTTGTCCTCCCTCAGACAGTGTCTGGGGCATGGTGGTAGCACCACCTTCATGTAACATCGTTGGCTTTGACTAGGGAGAGTCATCCCACCCATCTCAGCCCGTGGTGGGTGCTCGTTTCTCCCCTCTCCCACACTGCTCAGTGTTCTGATGAGGGGAGGATGGCAAAGGCTCAGCAGTGACAGCTCAGTCTCAGAGGCTGAGTGGCAGAAGCGCTGAACATTTCCTCAGGCGACTCAATCAGGAGTAGGTTTTTTTGGCCACCTTTGGAAACTGCAGCAGCTAAACCAATTCAGACAACTATTCCTCTTACCTGGAGAGACAGCCAGGGCTGGTCATTAAGAGTGAGGTGGCTGCTGGCTTGAATTCAACAGAGACACCCAACCTACCTCCACATCCCCCAGCACCAGAAGGTGTTTTAATCACTCTCGTTTCGAGGCTGCACCTCAGAGTGCAGAAAGACTTCCATTCATTTTGCACAGATTTGGAGCCTGAAAGATACTGTGACAGGTTATTTGTCTCCAAGCTAACCTGGATCACACCATCTGCCTTGCAGGGGAGTGAGACCCCAGGTCAGAGCCCTAGGCACAGGCAAGCCCCCATCACCCAAGCTGAATGGGATCAGCGGCTCCTGAAGGCAGTCAGCTCTCTGAATGCTCTCTTGAGGGGCTCAGTCTCCCTGCCTGAAGTGCTGACACATTTGAGCATAACCTCCAGTAAGAAGCATTTAGAGAATAAAAAGTATTTCTAAGAGCAAAACAGATCATCAATACAACTCTGCCAAGCCCTGTGTGGATGCTGCACCTCCAGGTACCATCACAGAATGGTTTGGCTCGGAAGGGACATGAAGATCTAATTCCATCCCCACTGCTATGGGCAGGGACACCTCCCACCAGCTCAGGTTGCTCAGGGCGTCATCCAACCTTGCCTTAAACACCTCCAGGGAGGGCACATTCACAACCTCCCTGGGCAACTTGTTCCAGTGTCTCCCCACCCTCACTCTAAATAATTTCTTCCTCATCTCCAGTCTCAATCTCCTCTCTTCCAGCTTAATTCAGCATCACCTCAGACCCACAGCTGCAACACCCATCACACACCCTCCCTATGGCACAAAGGATTTCCCCAAGAGCCTGCTGGGTATGGAAAGAATAAAATGAACTCCAACCAAGCAAACAAATTCCCTTAATAAAATGCTTAGCTCCTGTTAAAACCAAGGGAGGTTTCTCCAAGGAGCAATCACGAGCAGAGCAGCAGCCTAAGCAGGCTGCAGACAGCACTCCAGGCACACATTTCTGACTGTCAGACAAGGTCTGCACCCTATTGCAACGGGTGCTGAGCTCCTCCAAGCACATATGGCAGGTTTTAGGCTGCTGCTGACTTCAGCAAGAATAGGAAACACTGGAAACACCTCAGCCAAAAGCACTCTCAGCCTGTAGCAGGTGCAAGTGGCTTGCTCAGTGTGTCACCGTTCTTGTTATGAAAACCAGGGGGAAACAAGAGGTGCAGCTGACCCTGTGTGTTCAGTTCTCCTCTGTGCCTTAATCATTCATACACTGAGTTGGCATTGTGGTGCTGGAACATGTCCAGAGAAGGGCAATGAAGCTGGGGAAGGGCCTGGAGAACAGGGCTGGGGAGGAGCAGCTGAGGGAATTGGGGGATCGGAGTGCAGAGGCTGAGGGGAGACCTCATTGCTCTCTGCAGCTCCCTGTAAGAAGGTTGCAGTGGGTGGTGACAGGTGACAGAAGGAAAGGAAATGGCCTGAGGTTGTGCCAGGGGAGGTTTGGGTTGGAGATGAGGAACAATTTCTTTGCTGCAAGAGTGGTCAGGGATTGGCACAGGCTGCCCAGAGACGTGGTGGAGTCCCTTGGAGGGGCTCAAGAAACCTGTGCCCATGGTGCTTGGGGATGTGGTTTGACAGCCATGCTGGTGCCACATTGATGGTTGGACAGGATGGCCTTGGAGGTCTTCTCCAACCTCAGTGATTCTATATCTTGACAAGCATGATCCATGCACACCACAAACCTCCTTACAAAGCACAACACCAAGCCAAGGAGGCCTTTCATGACCTCCAAGCAGACATCCATTTCCAGGTCACTTGAAGTCAGCTATGACAAGTTTGCTATCCCAGGAAATCCCCTGCTGGGCAACAGAAAAAAAAAAACAACTCCCAGTTCCAACTTCCAGCCTCTTCTCCAAGATGTCCTTTGAGGTGCAGACCAGTGGCAGCAGCTGAGAGATGCTCTATAATCAGTGCATCTCATTTCAATCAACCTGAGCACCATGTTATGCCTTGGGATAAATGTGAAAGGCTTGCATTGAAGTGGGGAGAAAAAAAAAAAAGAGAGAGAGAGAGAGAAGAGAGTTACCTACTTCAGAAGCTGGAATTTGGCCTTAAAAAAAGGAAAAGGAAGAAGAAAAAAAAAAAAAAGACAAAAAAGAGTTGCTGGAACTAAACTATTAAAGTGCATTTCAAAACATAATAAAGGCAGATTAGCAATCAAACAGAGCAGCTTGCTGGGGGACTGATAAGTGAGGAGGATTCCAGGGGCAGATAGCACTACTGAAAAAAGGGCCAGAAAGGGCTTGTTTAGAGTCTGAACAGCTTTTGATCCGAAATACAGCATGGAAATTCAGTTCCTCTCATGCATTTTCCATGAGGGAACAAGCCCAATCAGCCTTGTTTTAAGCAGCCAAGCTGAAGCTCCCACCTGGAGGGAGGCAAAATTGCCCAGTGACTCAGTAGCATGATGCAAGCCATGGCCCCATCCCTTGAAGATACTCAAAGCACTTTTGACTCACACTGACAATTATTTGACCCAGCCTGGACTCAACTTTCTGAACCATGCAGTGGAGCAGCTGTAGAAGTCTTGCTCCTGCACCAATCCTGCTGGAATTGCATCTGGGATCTTATTTGCTCATTAAAAGAGCCATGCAGGAGACACTTTTCATCTCTTAACACTGTCCTAAAAAGCTGAGAAGTCACAGGGAGGAGTTAGTTTAGGGATGGCATGTGGAGGGGCTGGGAGGGAAGGTGGGAGCTGGAAGGTGGGAGTTGGAAGGTGAGAGCTGGAAGGTGGGAGCTGGAAGGTGGGAGCTGGAAGGGGAGAGCNGGAAGGTGGGAGTTGGAAGGTGAGACCTGGAAGGTGGGAGCTGGAAGGTGAGAGCTGGAAGGTGGGAGCTGGAAGGTGAGACCTGGAAGGTGAGAGCTGGAAGGTGAGACCTGGAAGGTGGGAGCTCAGGAGAAAGTAGAATACAGGGGAAAGATGGAAGCTGGGAGGGAAAATGGGACCTGGGAGGAAGGTGAGAGCTGGGAGGAAGGCAGGAGCAAGGTGGAAGCTCAGAAGTAAGGTGGCAGCTGGGAGGAAAGTGGGACCTGGGAGGAACATGGAAGCTGAGAGGGAAAATGGGAGCTGGGAGCAAGGAAGCTGGGAACTAGGAGGAAAGTGGGAGCAAGGTGGGAGAGCAGAGGTAAGCTGGGAGCTGGGAGGGAAGTGGGACCTGGGGGGAAAATTGAAGCTGGGAGGGAAAATGGGAGCTGGGAGGAAGGTGGAAGCTGGAAGGGAAGCTGGGAGCTGGGAGGGAAGGCCTGAGCTCAGTGCTTTTCTTCAAAGCCTTGCTCAGTGCCTTACTCAGCGATTCCCAAGCCACAACCAACTAATGAGACAGCAACATGTTGAGCTGCCAGGGCTGCAGCTCCTGCTGCCACAGCCCCAAACCTCTCACTGTCTTCAGAACGAGGAATCAATACAGGTTTTGACACTCATCAAGCTTCAGCATGCCTTCAGGATAGCAAGGAGCAACCCAGGGCCACCTCTGCCAAGACCTCTCTTTCATCCTGTGACCCTTTCACCTCCTGGCTTTGCACAAATCCTCCTGCACAGTGGAGCTTGGCAATTGCAGGTCCCTGAGACTGCTATGCTGAGCTTCTTCCCAACCAGACTCAGTGGCTGAATTTTGTCTGGTTGAGATTGGAAAGCAGATGGCTTCTCCTCTCATGCTGGACCTTGGAAGCTTGTGTGGCACAATGAAGAGGCAGATAGCTCACTTTAAATCCAAATTTCACATGTATTAGCCCAAAATGTGGCTCAGGTCTACTCAATCTCTAAAGTCTCTGTAGAATTACAGAATCAGGCAGGGTTGGAAGGAGCAGCCAGTTCCAACTCCCCTGCCATGGGCAGGGACACCTCACACCAGCTCAGGCTGCCCACAGCCTCATCCAGCCTGGCCTTAAACACCTCCAGGGATGAGGTTTCCACCACCTCCCTGGGCAACCCCTGCCAGGCTCTCACCACCCTCACGCTCAACACCTTCTTCCTAACCTCCAGTCTGACTCTCCCCATTTCCAGCTCTGTTCCATTCCCCCCCCTCCTATCACTCCCTGACAGCCTAAAAAGTCCCTCCCCAGCTTTCTTGTAGCCCCCTTCAGATACTGCAAGGCCACAGTAAGGTCACCTGGGAGCCTTCTCCTCTCCAACCTGCACAGCCCCAACTGCCTCAGTCTCTGCTCACAGCAGAGCAGCTCCAGCCCTCTGAGCATCCTCATGGACACCTTCCAGCACCTCCACATCCCTCTTGCCCCAGGGGCTCCAGACCTGGATGCAGCACTCCAGGTGAGGTCTCAGCAGAGTGCAGCAGAGGGACAGGATCACTTCCCTCACCCTCTGCCCACACTGCTCCTGCTGCAGCCCAGGCTCTGGTTGCTCTCTGGGCTGCCAGAGCACACTGACAGCTCAGATTGAGCTTCTCATCCACCAGCACCCCCAAGACCTTATGAAACACTTCCCTCACCAACACCAAACTCCTCTGAGGTGTCCAAAGCAGCCACCAGAAGGTGGTCACCACAATGAGCACACTGAGCTCAGCTGTCCAAGATACATAGGTGGGAAGTGCTTTTCCCTCTGGGACCCATCCATGAAGAGGAGAGGAAGGATCCCCATGCACCAATTAAAAGCAGAGTCCCTGTGGCATCCTCTCAGCAGGGTTTTGGTGGCTTGGCCAGCACAGCCAGGGAGGGCTTCTGCCTGGTCCCCCCTCCCCACTTTGCTGTGACGTTCATGCAGCTCTCGGCTCCCTCTGGATGTGGAGATGTTCAATCAGCAGGGGTTGGGCAGACTGAAAGCACAAGTGTCTAATCCTTTCACTAGTTAATTAAAGCACCCAGCCATCCCTCAGTCAAACCATTAGCCATGGGTTTTTACAATTAATTATTTGGAACCAAATCAAACAAACAAACAGAAAGAAGAGAGAAAAGCAAAGCAGAGACAGGGCACGAATGAGGCTCCTCCATGCCTCCCAAAGCAAGCCACCAGCCTTGTGCCCAGCTTGGTTCAGGCTTGGGTGCTGCCTCGAGCTGCTTCTGTGACCTTGGAAAATCCTCTTTGTGTCTCCTTGCTTCACTGCCAGCCCCTCAGGCCATGACCCATTGCTCTGTGCCATGCTCTGCCACTGCCCCAGCAGCTCCCTGAAGTGCAAACAACGATTTACAAACCACCAGGGCCCTGTGGTGAGCTCTTGGCAGGCTGAGGCACTTGGGTAGACAGCAGCCAGCACTGCCAGCACTGTCTTCCCTCTCTGCCCAGGGGCTCAAAAGCATCTGCAAGACCTCAGCTGAGCTGAGACCAGAGCAGAGGAGCTTCTCCACCCACATGAAGAGTTTAGTGCACATAAACTGCAAAGAAATTGTTCATAACCCATGAGGGCTCTGTGGTGAGGTCTTGGCAGGCTGAGGCACTTGGGTGGACAGCAGTCAGCACTCCCAGCTCTGCCTTTCCTTCCTGCCCAAGGGCTTACTTAGAAAAGCATCTGCAAGACCTCAGATGAGCTAAGAACAGACTGGAGGAGCATGGAGGGCCTGGGAAGGGCTCCTGAATATTGCAAGGAGGGCAAGCAGCTCTCTCCTCCCTGCTTGGGTAGAGGCTGAGTCCCCAGCTGGAGCTCTCTGGCCTAGTTTATCTCCTCTCTGCCATGAGTTCTCTCCCTTTTTCCATGCTTCATTTCAACACAGGTATGAAGGGGAGGTGGGGAACAAGGACCAATCCTTCTTTCCCTCTGGTTTTACTCCTTGCTTTGCCTTCCCCTCTCATTCACTGCCACAGCTACTCGCTGCCTCTTCTCCCCAACCTTCCTCTCCCCTCCTTGTCCTCCCTGCTCCCCATCAGGACAAGGTTTAATGTCTTTCTATCTCCTCTTGGGTAGATTGCAGCGAGGCTGCCGGTTGCTGGGGTGGAACACACTGTTTTATATGCACCATAAAAGGAGAGAGCTCTGTAAACAATATTATTTTTAATAAAATCCAAGGCTTTGGCAGGCCAGCTGCTTTTGTGTCTGTCTTAATTTAATCAGCAGATCAGCTCTCTCAAGCAGCAAGAGGGAATGAAAAGCATTAGGAAGGAATCAAGGAACTGGTGAGGAAGAGACATGATTTCCATCAAGTGCTTTCCTGCCCAGTGTGTTGCTATGTGAGCAGGAACAAGTTTTTTGGGAAACACATTTCCCAGCCTGGCTCCTCTGAAGACAACTTTGTCAAGGTGCAGGAAGGACATGAACACAGCTAAGCATAAAGAAACCTCAGCCTGCAGTGCTGGAATAAAAAAAAGCAAAACCAAAGAAGAGTCAAACAGCTGGGACAGGATCACAGAATGTGTTGGGTTGGAACAGATCCTCCAAGGTCATCTTTGAGCATCTAAATCTGCTCTTCTAAACCTAAATCTGCTCTTCTAAACCTAAATCTGCTCTTCTCAAGCTTGAATGCATGGCAATGGGTTCAGTGGCTTCCAGCTTGGGAAGAGCAGGTTTAGATTGAATGTTAGGAGCAAGTTCTTTACACTGAGGGGGATGGAGCACTGGAACAGGGTGCCCAGGGAGGTGGTTGAGGCATCTTCCCTGGAGACATTCAAGGTGAGGCTTGGCAGGGCCCTGAGTGACCTGGGCTGGTGGGGATGTCCCTGATGACTTCATGACCTCTAGAGGTCCCTTCCAGCCCAGACCATTCTATGACCTTGCCCAATGCCCCTGCAGTCAGCAGGGACATCTCCAACTATATCAGGCTACTCAGGGACACATCAAGCCTGACCTTGTCTCTAGGGATGGGACCTCCACCAGGGACATCTCCAACTATATCAGGCTGCTCAGGGACACATCAAGCCTGACCTTGAATGTCTCCAGGGATGGGACCTCCACCACATCTCTGGGCAACCTGTTCCACCACCCTCACTGTGGAGAACTTCCTCCTGATGTCCAAACTAAATCTGCTCTGCTCCAGTTTCAAACCACTGCCCAGCCAATGAACAAACCCAGGCTTACTGCTGTGTTCAGTTAGAGCAGATCCTCCTGGCTCTCCCTTGGCACATACCCCACACTCCCCAGGATAGGAATCCTGCCTGGTTTGGTGCCTCCCAACACTGCACCCAGGTGTAGCCACCCAAAACAGCATCCATCAGCTGCCTGTCCACAGCCAAACCCCAAACCACACAGGCTGACCCTGTCACAACTCAAAGGCAGATCAATAAAATGATAGGATTAAGGATGAAATATTAAATCCAGCAAACACACACGCACCCCCCTGCAGGTTTCAGCCAAGGCTATGGCATGCATCAGCAGGGAAAAAGCCTTCTCCAAAGAGCAGTGGGGGTTTGAAGTTGCTGGTAGCTGGAACAAGGAGAGAGGGAGGGCAGCCCAGAGCAGCATCACAAGCAGCAGCTGAGTTCGAAAGGTGTCACTTACAGACAGCAAAAACCTGGCAGGAGCAGCTGATTCTGTGACACTTCTGTTCTTCAAGACCAAGCAACAGCCAGCAAGCAGCTGCCGTGTGCAGACAGCTCCCTCCCCTCTTGCTCCAAACCCTCACAAGAGGCTTCACTGCCAGCAGGCTCAAAACTCAGCTGTGATGTCCTCTGAGCCTAGGCAACTGCAGATGGGATCCCTGCCTCCTCCTCCTTCTAGATCTTTATTTTCTGCAGCTTGAGCAGCCTGCAGCAGAGACCAAGGGCAGTGACCTGGGGCAGAGACCAGGGGCAGAGACCTGGGGCAGAGACCAGGGGCAGTGACCTGGGGCAGAGACCAGGGGCAGAGACCTGGAGCAGAGACCAGGGGCAGAGACCTGGAGCAGAGACCAGGGGCAGAGACCTGGGGCAGTGACCTGGGGCAGTGACCTGGGGCAGAGACCAGGGGCAGAGACCTGGGGCAGAGACCAGGGGCAGAGACCAAGGGCAGTGACCTGGGGCAGAGACCTGGAGAAGAGACCAGGGGCAGTGACCTGGGGCAGAGACCTGGAGAAGAGACCAGGGGCAGAGACCAGGGGCAG
>VWYK01001613.1:2052-25785 GCA_013399775.1 Semnornis frantzii | reverse complement strand
CTCCCAAACTGTCACAGACAGGCAGAATAACAGCAGAGATTTTCAGAATGGGGTCTGTCTGTAACCTACCCTTCCAGGCTATGTGAGCCAGGTCAATGTGCAGAATGGTCAGGAAAAGGTAGAGCATACAAGTTTGCAAGTGTGCATTAGTAGCGCTGAAGAGATGAAGTTAGAACCAAAGAAATTAACCATTTGAATTTCTCATCAAAGGTTTCTTTACTGGCATGAAACCACTGTGCCTAATTTGGATTTCTGGAAAGGAAATAAAACTAATTATCAATCTGTCAACCTACAGGCCAATAGTAGATAAGAAAATCATGAAAATCGACATATGTGGATTTGCTTTAAGGTTTTCCATACCACCATATATACCAAGGTCAGACACAAATGAGAAAAATTCATCTAGACAAAATCTTTGTAAACCTGAGTCTCACCAAAAGTGCATCTCAGCTTAGAGGCAGATGCACTCCATACTTGCTTCTACTCTCCCTTGCTGTCCTTGGTTGTCCAGGTTTGGGAGGCATTGCCTATTCATACGCCTAGCTTTCTCTGAGAGCAGCTTGGGCACACAATCTCACATCCCATTCCAATGAGTAGTCAGGACAAGGAGATACAAGTGACTTAGAATGGGAAAATCCTCTCTTCACACAACTCAAATACATCATAGCACAGTTACTGGTAATTCACTGTCAAACTGGAAAGGAGTCTCAAGTGCTCTGTCCTGGGTGCAACGGGAAATACACTGATTATGCTGTACAGACAACTCTAAACAGGAAAGAGTTCAAAAGAGGGCAGGATTAAGACTGCATCAGGTTTTTGAAGCACTGGAGCAAAGATTGAAAATCCACTCCCGACACAAGAAGGACATTGAACTGTTGGAGCACGTCCAGAGGAGGGCCACAAAGATGATCAGAGGGCTGGAACACCTCTCCTATGAGGACAGGCTACAAGAGTTGGGGTTCTTCAGCCTGGAGAAGAGGTTTCAAGGAGACCTTGTAGTGGCCCTCTAGAATCTGAAGGGGGCCTACAGGAAGGCAGGGGAGGGAGTATTTACAAGGTCTTGTAATGACAGGATGAGGAGTATGGGTTTAAGCTCGAAGAGGGGAGATTCAAACTGGATGTTAGAAAGAAATCCTTTACAGTGAGGGTGGTGAAACACAGGAACAGGCTGCCCAGGGAGGTTGTGGCTTCTCCTTCCCTGGAGGTGTTCAAGACTAGGTTGGATGAGGCCTTGAACAACCTGTTCTAGTGGGAGGTGTCCCTGTCTATGGTGGGGGGGTGGAACTGGATAATCTTTGAGGTCCCAACCATTCTGTGATTGATTATATATATATATCTCTATATATATGGTAAGGAGAAATCAAAAGCATGCATAGAAAATTCGAAACAATTGCATAGACAGCAGTTCAGAAGGAAAAGACTAAGGATCATGGCTAATCGCAAACTGAGACAGCCATCATTTCACAAGAGATTTCATTCAAGCAATGCATGAGTTGAAGAACTTCTCTTATTTTAGCAAAGTGCATTTTGCTAAAATAAAAGGATGCTGCCAAATTGAGAAGTCAGAAAAAGAAGCAAGAATCATAATTATTTCAGAAAACATCATATACAACGAATGACTGAAGGACATGATTGAGGGGAATAGAAGGCTATGATCTTTTGGTATAGCAATGTACATATGTTTCTTCCTGAAAGGTCTTCAGGTCACAGAGAAACACACACTGAAGATGCTGTCCACTTTTTCTTACAGTATCAGTTGGTCTTCATGACCACAATAGTATTTCCACACTATGTTTTCAATGAAAGACAGGTTTTCTCTTATGGTAAGATCTAAATTCTACTTTTAAAGTTTCTCTTCTTTTGCAAGAGTCTTCTGATAAAAGAGATAAGATGGATTCCATAAGGGCAAATTGAACCTCTTCCATCCAACCAAACCCCCTTCTCTCTGTAATTAATCTTATTAATCTTTGTTTCTATGAAGTTAAAAGGTATCGGAAAAATACCTTAATTTCCTGTGTGAAATTTTTTATTTTCAAGAATGTTGTCTAAGACTAAGATAGAACTGAACTCAAAGCATTGTTGATTATATGAGTGTTAATTACACTTATCCACAGTCAGAGACTATAGTTACCTTTTTCTCCTGGATCTCCCTTTTGGCCTTTGAGACTAACCATGTCCATGGTGTCCATTGTTCCAGGTTTTCCTGGGAGACCAGCTTCACCTTTATCTCCTTTGACACCAGGCTCTCCCTGGGGTCCAACTACACCTTTGGAACCTTGGCTACCTATAAAGGGATAGCATAGAATATTTCAGTGGCATATAGAACTTAGCCAAAATATATAGTAGACAGTAACAAGTGAAATTCAATATTTACTCAAAATCTGAGCACCAAATATGCTCCAGAAGAACTCATTTATCTTATACAAAGTACTTTTTATACCATGGCTTCACAGTAGCTGTCAAAAAAAGTTGACTTGTTTTTCCTGCTTCATTACCATTAATTTTAGACTCACAAAACAAGAAGGATAGGAGTTTGGCAGTAATACAGGGCAATATTTGAAGGATTTATTAAGACCTTCCCGACTGCTTTTTATAATTTCAAACACAGCATTTTCTGGGAGTAATATCTAGAACACCCTTGCACCTAGGAAACCCTTACATTGTGGAAGTACAGACCAAAAATCCTGGCCCAAATACATGACTGTTCCTAGAACATAGCTTTCTAAATTACAGGGAAGTTATCTGACATAAAACATCCTTTCAGCCAATCATAATCCTTGTATTTGCTTATTTCCAGACTTGTCTTCTGCTTGGAAATAGGTGGATTTCACAATTTTGGTTTTGAGAGAAATCTCTTACCTTTCTCACCAGGCAACCCTCGATCTCCAACTGGTCCAGGAGTTCCTGGCAATCCGGGAGTTCCCATAACTCCCATTTCTCCTTTGGGTCCTGAAACCAAAGTGAAAGAAAGAATAACAAAAAGAAAGCAGTAGCATAAACAAGAAAAAAAAAGTAATTTACTCCTTATCATATTAGGAACTGTACTACTTAAAGAAAAATGGGGACAACAAAAGTAGTTATGAAAAGCAGAATAAAACAGTTTGTAATGCATTTTCGACAGATTCTTAAGACTTCCTATTACTGTAAACAATGTTCTTAACCAAAGCATCATTAAAACCTCATTCTGTCATTGCAGCTATGCAGAATGATCACCTCATTATTACAGACTAAAGGTTAGTTCCTGCAAGTTCCTGGATTTAATCCACCAAAGGACTTGAGTAGCAATTCAGTTACATATGCACAAGAGCTACTTTATTGATATCATCCCATGAGTTTTCCCAAGCCTGGGAAAGGGCATTGCCACCACAACTTCATAAAACAGTTGCCCAAGATGCTGTTATCTTAGGAAGAAAGTGATTACCTGATGATCCTTTAAGTCCAATGGCTCCCTGTGGACCTGGCAGGCCAGGTAATCCCACAGACCCTGGTACTCCTGGTTGACCCTGGCTACCTTTATCTCCTTTTGGACCTGGCATATCTAGACCTGGAATACCAGGGAAGCCTCTTTCTCCTTTCACTCCAGGAAATCCTAGGAAAAACAGAAGACAAAGTATTAGTCCTTAGTGTCTGATTATGTCCACCTGCAGTTCAGAAATTACATGGCATGTAGAATGAAGACTCAAAGCCGGACAGCAGAAATAGTTCTCATTTTCTACATGAGGTATATATTACCTACCAATACAGTTTTTCTCTCAGGAGGCCTCACCCTGTGAGGACCAGACGGAGAAGGCTATCCCTTCCATGCATCCCCACTGACCTCACTACAAAGTAGTTCACAAGCAACACTTTCACCACTATCAATATTCATTTGTGCCAGAAGTCCACTCCCAAGCAACACCATGGAAGCATTTTTCTCTCACCTGGTGGTCCCTGAGGCCCTGGCTGCCCAGCGGGTCCTGGTGATCCCTGAGGGCCAAGCCCTGGTGCACCTGGAGGCCCCTGCAAGCCCTGTAGTCCTGGGAGGCCAGGGTCCCCTGTAGGAAGACAGAGACACAGACTTAGTGTCCTCCACTACATGAAATCATGTTTGCTGAAGATAATAAACTAGGTGAATCAGAAGCACCTGGCTAACAAGACCTCATTTCAGCCTCTCGCACCTCCTGCCTGGGCTTGGAGAAAAGGCACAATACCACTTGCTACAGATGGTTGTTAGAAGATATCAGTAGGATATATTTGTGGTGAATAGATTTTTTGCTGCACTGAGGGAGTGACTTTGAAAAAGAAATAGAAGTACAGAGCTGTATTTTTCCTGCAATGTTACCTCTGAATCCTTGCTGACCAGGTATGCCTGGAAAGCCTTGCTCGCCCCTTAAGCCAGGCAGTCCTGGATTCCCCTTTTCTCCAGGGATGCCAGCTGGGCCTGGAGGGCCTGGTAATCCTTTAGGGCCTGGGAGACCTACACCAGGTTCACCCTAGGCAAATACAACAGACTGTGAATTAACACATGAAAAACAAAAATTCATTCACTGACTGCATTTAAACCATTCAGAGGCAGACTTACACATTAATTCCATCCATCTACTTTGTCCCTCTGGGTGCACAGTGGGAAACACAAGATGAAGGACAATTGGATCAACTTTTTTTAGTTATTTAAAAGAACTCCAACAGGATCCCTGCACACATGTTAACATAAGGAGTCACAGATAACAGTATCAGCAGATGATACCTACTTTTTGACCTTGTAAACCTGGTACACCTGGCAAACCATCCAAGCCGGGGGTTCCTGGAGTCCCTGGCAGACCAGGTGAGCCAGGCTGACCTTGGAAACCTATAAAACAAAACAAACCTCACATCATTACCATCTGTGAGTGTTCTCTGTGGTTTCTTCAAGACTCTGACTGAATTATTCACATCCTCACAGGGATGTGTTTGAAAAGGTCTATGTAGCCTTTGATTTCAAACTTCTAGGGGTGCCAGCATCCAAACATCTCAACAGAGATTCAAACACTGCACAGCATTTGGCTTCTGATGAGAAACAACCACTCAGAAGAAATAAACTCAGAAGAAAGAGGACTGAGTGTCCTCTTACATGACATGAGAGTTGAGCCTTGTGGGCTGATGTCACTGAGAAACATCCTGTCTGTAAAGCTGAGTTGCTAAAGTCTTCAGAAAAATGCAGTAATGTGCAGGGCACCAGAGTGAGGGATGCACAACAAAATGCACATGTGAATCAACATCTTTTGTTCAGTATGTCGTATGACATGTCCTACATGTTCCACTGTGCACTGCACACAGGGTTCTATGCTATAGCTGGCCCATGCACTGTGCCTTGAGAATGAAGGAAGGAATACATAAGATATTCTGCAAATCACTTAAAGACAGCACTCACACGACACCAGCACACACTGTCATAGTAGGGCATAAGTTGCGGGTCCAGGAGTCATAGTAGATTGAGCAAACAATGGAGCAGCAAAGCCTTAAGGACTAGGAGCTTAGCATCACGTGACAGGTGTCTGGTACTGCCCCTCAATGTGCCTGCATGGTCACACAAGGCATGAAGCTTTGAATTCATTGGGCAGAACAATGATGCTAGCGTCTATTGGCCAGTTTCATTTTCGAAATGGTCTATTTAATGGGGGCGGATTTAGAAGCCACAGCTCCTTTCTGCATTGCCTTTCTGCACCACCTTTCTGCACCGACTCTCCACAGGAGCAGTACCCCATTGGCATCTCATTAACTGGTAATCATTGCAGCCACATGTTTGCAGCTTACATTGGCGGCTTGGCAGCAACTCAGTTCTTCTCCCCTTCCCTCTACCTAGAATATTTTGTGTTTTACCACAGGATCATTATTGTGAGTTTTGGAAGCATCCTTGTACAGGAAACTTACTCAAGGACCAAGGCATCATGAGTACTTATGCTAGAGTTGAAGGTAAGACTCCGTAAGCATAGTTAGAATTTTTCCTGTTTTCATGTTCCTATTTTCCAAGTTCTGATTGTTTAAACTGTTTAATTCTGTGTTCATAAATATCCTTTGTGCAACTATTTCCTCTTGACTGAAAATCCAAATAATCTCAGGGAATTTTACTGAATTTTTGAATATTAATATAATTCTATAAATCAATATTCATACAGAAATTAATATTCATAATTCACAACAGATTATTAATATCATATCACACACACAAAAAACTGAGATGAAACTCCTTTCCTAGTCAAAGGCCTTGGGGAGTGGGAAATCTAGGTTTTAGGCTAAGCCCCAGGCAAGTAATTTGGCAGACTTGAATTCAAGGAAGGCTCCACAGAAGAAATTTATTTGATATGTCTTTCATTTCCTGATGGCATCAAAGAGCATACACAGATTATTTTCTAGATACACTAGATACACTGAGGTTTATCCCATACCAGGCTCAGAGGAAGTAAATCTCCTTATTATGTCTTTCTGAGCCTCTCAATTCACTGATTTGTGGAACTACAATAAATTAAATAATAATGAAGGCACTCAAGAATTTTAGGAATTGAGGTGGCTGCAACGAGCTCAGTCATCTAGTTCTAAATGAGTAGCAGCACTATGAAATACATCTCCTAAAAATCCAAAACTAGAAACACGAACCTTTAGAGTTTCCCTATGTTATTTGCTGTGCTGGTTTGAGGCTAATTGGAATATTTTAATGGAGAAAATTATATTACAATTTTCCATCACATCTGCATACCCTGACAATAGCCATGCAGGGAAGACTAAACTTACGCTGAGTAAGCTGGTATTCTAGCCAAACCACTCTCAGCCACCTCGACACTACAGAGCTGGTATTGCTGGCCAAGAAATAGTACACTTATGTCAGTGTGATTTTTTGACCAACCATACACAGTGCTTCATCTCTCAAAAAGATCATCTCATCTCTCAGAAAGATTACATCATTTCTCAGCAACTTCAGTTGCTGCAATGTAACATGTTGTACCATATCACATTCTGGCAGTAGCTTTGACACTGTATCTGCAGAACACCACTGCAAAAAGCAGTGATGCTTTTGCAAGGGAGGTTCCTCAGCTACACCTCCCAAACCTCATTCAGCCAGGGCTCAATTATAATGCAGACTTCCAGTTACATCAGTTCTGTTAGAGGGATAACTTTTTCTTACCTTTGGGTCCTGGAGGTCCAGGGAACCCTATACCTGGCTGTCCAACAGCACCTTTTTCCCCTGGCAGGCCAGGCCTACCTGGAAGCCCAGGATTCCCCTTGTCACCTTTGCAAGTGAAAACAAGACAAATGTTAATACAAAGGTCAGCTTCTAGGGAATGGAGCCATTATCATCATCAGACAGAGAAGAATATGGCTACTATACCTTGCGGTCCAGGGAAACCAGGTGGCCCAGGAAGGCCATCTGCCCCAGGAGGTCCAGGAAGTGGCACAGTTCGTCCTGCTTCGCCCTTTGTTCCTGTTAATATAAGGATCAAGTACAATAATTGATGAAACTAAACAGCAGTGTTTCACCTAGCCATTAGTTCATCCATACAATTAACCACTGACTTGTTCTTAGTTTTTTTTTCAGAAGATTCATGGAAAACTGTAGGGAAACATTCTGTATTAACTGGACATGTGACCAGACTTGCAACACAAAACTAAGGTGAACCTAAACCATCCTGGCTTAACTCTTCATGAACAGCACCCTTAAAAATTTGCAATTGTACTGCTGAAAGCAAATACTGATTTAACTTAGAAAGTATTTTTATTTCAGTCTTAAATTCTGGTGAACCACTTAAAAGTTGTTTTGTTTGTTTTTTTTTTAATTGTAGTTTTTTAAAAGCATACTAAAGCATTACCTGGAAAGCCTGGTAAACCTGGAGTTCCATCAAAGCCTCTGTCTCCTTTGTCACCAGGTAATCCTGCAGGGCCTACGCCTGGAGGGCCAGGAAAACCTCTTTCACCACGTACTCCAGGGAATCCAGGTTGGCCAGGGGGACCACGTTCTCCTTTCAAGCCAGCTGTACCCTAATTTTTGGAAAGTATAAGTGTACTTCTTACCTAACTGTTGACGCAGAACACATCTCTCTCTGAATATTTTCTAACTTGGATTGAGCACAATTATCTGTAAAGCTAAAGAAAGTGGATTTTTTTTTTTTCCATCACTGATCTCAATGGAAGTAGAACTGAGTTCCACATGGAATATAGCACACTGAAATCATACCTAGAGTGCAGTGCTGCTAAATGGACCAGGTAGGCTTATGTTCTCAGTGGTGGATTTGGGAGCAGATGTGACCTCCACATTCACCTCCATATCACAACCAAACTCTAGCAGTGCAAGATCTTGAAGTATTAATTTCTACTCTCCCACAGAAGAGACATAGGCTACAGCAGAGTTGAAACTTGTCTTACAATCTCTATTTAGATACTTTCAATCTACTTGGATTCCTTCAATCATCTCCAGATAAGTTACATCATCTGCACTAGTTCTCACTATCAAGCTGTGAGAAAGGAATAAAACTATTTCTTTGCAGGGAAAGAAACCTTGCTCTATAACCCTGAAAGTATTGACCCATCCTGATAACATCTAAGTCATAGAATCAGTTTTGTTGTTGATTGGAAAAGACCTTCAAGATTGAGTCCAACCATCATGACATGTAAAGAAAGAACAAAGTCTAACTCTGAAATAGTTTTTTGTCAAAGGACCATCTTCCTCACTAGTTCCAGGGCAACTGGAGTCTTCCTCTGAGGAACAATGAACTACTCAAGGTAAGAACAAGATGTGGAACAACAAATGAGGGCAAAAAATATAAAGCATGTGTAAGGTATTAAAGCATGTGAATGTTGATCTGAAAGACAGAAGGTATAGGACAGTATATAAACATAAACAAACACACTGTAGGACAATATGTAAACAAAGAAACACAAGTACCGGTGCTCCTTTTGGACCCTGGAGACCTGGTAATCCATCTTTCCCTGGTCTTCCTTCTCTTCCGGGAGTACCTGGCTGTCCTGGAAAACCAGGATCTCCCTTTTCACCTTTCAGCACAGAATCATAAGAAAAATCTCCTGGTTCTCCTTTTGCCCCAGGGCTGCCCGTAAGTCCTGGAGCGCCGGGGGGGCCCTGAAATTTCATTAATTCAGATGTCATCAGTTGCCCTACCAATCACTCAAATTCTACAAAAGAGAACAAATCTTCAGAAATTAAAGAAAAATCCAAATCAAGTAAACAATTAAGTTTTTAAGGAGGTCATATGATAACATTTTCTAGGATACAGTAGTGCTCTAGTGTGAATAAGAAATTAACATATATCTTCTTGTTTTGACCATTTTGTTGCTTACTGTATCACAGGTATATCATTTGTGATGGTGCATATAAAATTACATGACTTAAACAAGAATCACAGGACATGACACCTAAAACCTACTCTGAATTTTCAATGGACTACCAACTGGATTTCAGTTGCATGTATTTATACAATATCAGCATCAAGGTAAACGACTTTTTAGAAAGGCATCTTCACTGTGGTAGTTTGAGGGGTCCTAGGTTTCCCTTAAGGAAAGCCATAGGGACGGAGGCCCATCCCAGGTGGGTGGACTTGGTCATCCCAGGATACTGTAATGTTGTTATTCTATTCCATCTTCTGGTACCATAAATTAGAAGGCATGCCTGACTGATACCCTTCCCTTCTCCTTCCTACCTTTTACTTCATCCACTTCTTTGCTCCAGGAACAGCGCATATCCCTTTTTATCTCATGGGGCAGATGGCTACTGGCTGGCAGGGAATTTTAAGCTGCGTCATTCAGCCTGCTGAGGTCTTGTAGGCCCCAACTGGGGGCAGCAGTTTCAGTCTACCCTCAGGCTGACTGGGGGTGAAAGGGGTGGAGGATTCTAGAAGGCCTGTTTGGGCCCGGTGGGTCTTGGTCCAATGGACAAGTGGTGTCCCACAGGGGTCAGTGTTCGGACCAGTGCTGTTTAACATCTTTGTCAGTGACATGGACAGAGGAATTGAGTGCACCCTCAGCAAGTTTGCAGATGACACCAAGCTGTGTGGCACAGTCGACTTGCTAGAGGGCAGGGATGCCATCCAGAGGGACCTGGACAGGTTGGAGAGGTGGGCTCAGGCCAACCTCATAAAATTCAANTGGAACGAGTCCGGAGGAGGGCCACGAAGATGCTCAGAGGACTGGAGCAGCTCTGCTATGAGGACAGGTTGAGAGAGTTGGGTCTCTTGAGCCTGGAGAAGAGAAGGCTTCGAGGAGACCTTATAGTAGCCTTCCAGTACCTGAAAGGGGCCTACGGGAAGGCTGAGGAGGGATTATTTACAAGGTCTTGCAATGACAGGATGCTCCCTCGCTGGAGGTGTTCAAAGCCACGTTGCATGAGGCCTTGAGTGACCTGTACTAGTGGGAGGTGTCCCTGCCTATGGCAGGGGGCAGAAACTAGACAATCTTTGAGGTCCCTTCCAACCTCATGATTCTATGACATGGCCTAGTTAGTGAATGTACTTATTCTACCTGACTGCCTTTTATATATATGCACTCTTGTAAATAGAATATCTCTTTAAACTTCCAATCAGTGTGCAGCATTCTCATTCTTACTCCTGGAAAGGCTAAGAGTAATTTCTGTCCTCCATTCCCAGGTAGCTCATGGCCTCAAACTGGGACAAGAAATACATACATTAAGGTATGTCTTGACAGCATACCCCAGAGTATGTAAGGGCACTCAAGTGAACTCTCACAAGATCAAATGTGACTGTGGTAGTACATCTGATCTAGGAGTAATCTGTGTTACATGTTAGACAAGTGTTATGTTTATGGCTGTTCTGCTTCTGATATCCAGCCTTACTCAAGGGAGCTGAGTTGCCTCGTGTCAGTGTAATTTACAAGTGACAGCACTTTCAGAGCCATCCTTTATTTGTCCAAAATGACTCAGCTTTCCTGCTAACTAATTACATTTTATGGAATATACTGCACATGTTTCCAAAAATTCAAACTGCCAAAACATAATGCACGCTAATCCTAGACTGCTCCCACTACACTAGATGGCACTGTGTTTCTCTCAATATAGATGTACACAACAGGGAAAAGTTACTGGAATGCTTCTCAAGATCAGGACTGACTTGTATCTGTTTCCTGCGAGGTCTTACTTTTTACCCAGCTGCACCGCTTACCTTGCTCAGACAGGAGGTCACAAGTCCTGGTGAGTTCATATAATGGACAAACACAGAAATATAACCTGTTTCTAACAGCTTTTTTCCTCTCACAGCTCAAACACACTGCTTCCCAGTTTATTTTGCTAGGCATAGTTCTTAATTTTATCACTGTGGTGGACTGTTTTTAAACAGGACTGTTACACAACTACGCTGATGACTGCATGTTCTTTGATCAGATGCCTCATAGGACACACACATAGCATTTGACAAGGCGTTACTTACAGGTACCCCCGGAAGGCCATCAAGTCCAGGTAAACCTCTGTCACCCTTGAAACCCGATTGTCCCGGAAAACCTTGTCAGAGAGACAAAAATACAACTTTGTTTAATACATGCTTTTACAAATAGCCTGCTGTACGCAAGTTCTTTGTGATCCTTCTCAAGTGCCTCATTCCATCCCCAGTTTTATCAACATAATGCTAATAAAGCCAGTAAAGCCATCTGGATTCACATGGTCATATGTGTCTGCATTCATGAACTCAGAAATCGATGATTTATTTGACTTTGAAATGAATTCACCTCACTATTTAGACCTATCATGTAGTCACTGAAGCCTTGAAATGACAAAAACGCCACTAATTTTCCTTAAGAGCCACCAGAACAAACACCAGGTATAATACCACTGCTTGCTTGTAGCAGTTCTCTCATACAGTAGCAGAAAATAATTACTTTATCAAGCACAGAATTTAATGCAAGGATTGGGAACGTGTATGGGCGGCTGCACACATAGGACAAATGCCTTCAACATTATTTTTCATTTTCACAATCTTCTGTGAAAATACTTCAGTCACAGTTTGCAAAGACCCTCCACTGTGGCCAGTTTCCACTTCCTGGGTAATTCTGTTTGATTGCACTGGAAATTTGTGATTTTGAAATTTGAAAAGAGCAATATTCCATCCTCTTTTCAGTAGTTTCACAAAAGATTTTATCAATGGGGCAATACGGAATTGATTTTATCATACATACTGCATTTTCAGATTTTAGTCTGAAAATTAGGTTAATTCTCAAATAGTTAAGGAGTTTTTACCTGCCGGGCCTGGTGGCCCTTGTGGTCCTGGAAGTCCAGGAGGTCCTACTTTATCACATAAGGCACAGGCTTCACCTTTGTCACCTGAAAAAAAAATCCCAACAAAACTAATTAAAAACAAAGAAGCTATTTGAAAGAACTGAAAGAAGGTAGTTTCAGGAGCAAATGTCAGTTCAACACACTCCAATTTGAAAGAGTAAAAATAAATGTGCTACTTCCAATTATATGCTTCAAAGAAAAGTTATCAGCAAACTAATATTCAAAATTCTTTTAAAATTTTAAAGGAATAGCATGAAAATCAACTTAAATCTTATCATAGGGATGATACTTAACAGAAGAGTTAAAAGAGACTATGCTGAATAGGATGAAAAAGAGGAAAAAAAATATCTACTGCATATAGAAGAAATAGAAAGATTAAAGCAGAAAAAGGAGACCTGTATAAACACTGCAATTTTGCAGTTTTAGAAAAGTAGTGAACAGAGTGAGATTAGGAAGGTTCAACCATTGTGTAAATGAGTGTAGCTCTCTTTTTATATATGTCTGTTTAGTCAGTGCTGCTAAAATGCATGGTTGACAGTCCTATTTATAGGTGATACAATTTTAGCTTCAATTATACTCATGGCAATGATTCATAAGCCATTTCCATTCCAAACTCATCTGCCCCTCTCTAATTCTTCATCTCAGAATTCACATCTTGAATTGCCATGAACTGCTCAATTTTCACCTAACGGGGCTATACTCAGCCATTGCTTTCTTCTCACCTCCTCTTTAAGCCCTGCACCATCCTTTATCACTTCATAGAAACATATAGGCTAAGATTAATTTGAGTGAAGTTTGTGTCACATAGCTCCATAAGTAATATCCTTATTTTACTCACCAGAGATTCAAGAAATATATTCCATGTCCATTAAGTATTTTTTTAACTAACTTTAAGTACACTTACTCTGGATCCAGCCTAACTTGTTCAGTCACCTTATATATTCAGGGTACAGAGCATTAGAAAGCAACCGTTTTGAAGTAGTATTACCTTTCTCTCCCATTTCTCCTGGAAATCCATCTCTTCCTGGAAGTCCAGGTCTACCTGGTGCACCAGGTTCTCCCTGCTGGCATTGATCAATTCCATCTGCAATGTAAATGCAATAAAGAATATTGTTTGACACAAACAAGTTTCCATTAAAGAACTACACTTATGAATGTCCCAGCTGAACACACCTATGCAGACAGAGTGAAAAATCAGTACAGTATTTTACTTTCCTATTTGATTTACTTTGAAAAATGTAACTGAGAACATGTATTCTGATTCCATATATACTACTTAAGAAACCCTAATAATTACAGAGAAAAAACAGGCTCTGCCATAATGCTACAAAAAAACTTTCACTGTTTTTATTACATGTTCGGGCTAAGAAGAGTGCTTAAAAAAACATCAGTGGAAAACTGCTGATTTGACCCTGAAGAGACTGGACAGATGTTTTGAAGAAATTAGTTTTTTTCTACCATGACATTTGTTTTCAACGTTTTAGGAAACTTTCTTAGGTCAGGAGCACCTTGTTACCATCTACTTGACTTCTTCACTATTCAAGCTTCCTGAAAACAAGAAACTTCACACGTTAGGAGCTGAAATAGGTAACAAGTGAGAATATTATGAATGCTTCTGAGAATAAGAATGACAGGCAAATGACAGGTAAGTGAAAACATTTTTTTTTTTCCTGTTATGCACTTGAAGAAAGCTAAAGAAGCATCTGGGGAAGGAGCAGGATTAAGGAGTGGCAGAAACATGTATTAAAAAAAAAATCAGGAATTTCTGTTATTTTTGAGACAAGGTAAGATCTATTTTATTTAATTCCATATTCTAGGTGCTGGATTTTGTACTGTTTCATTGGTGAACACAGCAACAATTGCTTCAACTGTTTTTGAATCATGTATTTTTGGTTTAGGAATTCCATAAAGAATAATGTTCTTTCCAACAGGTTTAAACTACTTGAACTACTGTGACAGGGTTATCATTCTTTATGTTGAAAGCACAATTTCTCTCAATATCAGTATCAACTAAAGCAAAACTCTTCCTCTGCTAAGAGTTAAAACATCAGTTGTAAGGACCTATTAAGCATGGATCATTTTCATATGTACTTCCTATAACTGCTTCATTGAAGAGTCATTTTTCTTTTTAAAATGCTCTATCAGAATCTAATTATACATGGCTGTATAATGTTGTTATTGTTACTATTATTATGTATTTCTCACATCATTACCAGATTTTTGTTTACCCCTATAAAGCACATGTTGAGCCATTTCTCCTCTAAGATCATTCATTTTACAGTAAAAACTCTTGGCAGACTAGCATCTCACTCTACCTGTTCAATCTATTTCAGAGATTTGTACAACAGACATGTAAATTGTGATACTGAACAGCTATCTGTTATGCTACAAACAATATCAGTATCTGTCAGTGTTTTAATTGAAACTCTACAAGAACTCTACAGGACTGAGACCACTACACAAATGTGAACGCTAGAAGTCCTCTACACAAACTCTACAAGGCCTGACCAAGACCTGAACCTCCACGAGACCTCTGCGAGACCTGACCAAGACCTCTACGAGACCTGACCAAGACCTGAACCTCCACGAGACCTCTGCGAGACCTGACCAAGACCTCTACGAGACCTGACCAAGACCTGAACCTCCACGAGACCTCTACGAGACCTGACCAAGACCTGAACCTCCACAAGACCTCTACGAGACCTGACCAAGACCTGAACCTCCACAAGACCTCTACGAGACCTGACCAAGACCTGAACCTCCACAAGACCTCTACGAGACCTGGACCTCCACAAGGTCAAGGACTCAACACGACCTCTACAAGAACATCGACAAGAAAATCAAGAAGAAAATCTACAGGAGAAACAAGAAACAGATATGTAATAAGGTCAATTATTTGGTTACATTGTAACATTGAACTTTTGAAGCATTTTTAAACACATTTGTTTAGCAAGGCATCCTTCTCATAGTACGAAAACAAGTAGCTTCCTGTATCACAGAACATTCTTAGCTTGACCCATTAACAACAGTGTCTTTTTTCTACAACATCAATGCATTTTGATTGCAGCCTTCACTTTTTTTTTTTTTTTTAAATTTTTAATTTAAGTATTCATGAAAGGTACATTATCAGTTTTCATTGTGAAAAACCAATCAAGTGCTTTACCTACCTGTTACACCTGGAGGACCTGGTGGGCCGGGCAACCCTGGGGGACCTGGGAAACCATCTCTTCCAGGGGGGCCAGGTAAAGAGAATCCAGGAGAACCTTTTTCACCTTTTTCACCTCTCTGTCCAGGGACACCAGGTGATCCTACTCTGTCTGGAAGTGGTAGACCTTTGGACAGAGAAAAACACAGGGAAAATTGTGGCAAGTGAAAAGACAGTAATATTATTCCCACATTAGCTTTCGGAGAGAAATGTAAAAATATTAGTGTAAAACAGAAAATATTTTACTATTGGTGATTATTGTCTGAGCTGAAGTGACTACAACTCATTTCAGTTAGGTCCCTAGATGAATACACTTATTTTGTACTAAGTCTCTTTCTGAGATGTAGTTGAATCAACTTTCGTTGGGTAATAAATAGTGGTGACACAGAAGTTACTTCAGCTATTACACTTATAAACTATTATACACTTAGAATAACCCAAATCTGAAACATACATGGAATGGGACAGCATATCTGAGAACTTCAGTAAATAACTATTTAACAATGCTACCAGATTTCAGGAATACTAAAATCAAAACTGTCTGTAGAAGTAATAAGTAAACAACTACTAATAAACATAAGTAGTTAAAGAGAGAGAAAAAAAAAACTACTTAAAAATCTCCTTTTCATTATTTATACAGTCCCACAGGTCTTCATACTTTAAGGAGCTATTTCAGTTCACAATTAATCACTAGGCTTAATCATTAAACCATTCTGAGCCTTCTGCTACATTGCAAGAGGATATGAAAGCCATAGAAATTTCAATTTCTGTGGGGTAACTGCAGACTAACATGCTTCTTGTCTTGGCACAGAATTCTACAGAGACTGTTACAGGCTGCAGTATATTCCATCTCCTCCCTCAACCTGTGAAAAACTTCATAGGAACTCTCTGGCCCTAACTCACATTAATTTTATATTTAGTTCACAGCAAAGATAGAAAATGTGAGTCAACTTGGTAGTAGTAACATCACTGCAGGATATGCTACAGTCAGGTTTCTACAGATGATCTGGTTAACTTTTAATATTGAAATACCATGTTCAAATGCATGTACATGCACACACATACACATTTATAGAATAGCACTGCTATCATAAATAAAGACATGTTAAAACTATGAAAAAGGTAACATTTGTATACAAAACTTTTGTATAACAAAACTTATTATACAAAAATTTGTATAACAAAACTATAATAGATTCATAGATTGGTTTGAGTTGGAAGGGACCTTAAGGGTCATATATTTCCAACCTCCTCTGCCACGTGCAGGGATACCTTCCACTAGACCAGGTCACTCAAGGCCTCATTGAGCCTGGCCTTAAAACACCTCCAGAGAGGTATGACCTCTCTGGGCAACCTGCTGCAGTTAAAAAAAAAGAAAAAAAAAGCAGGAAGCCCTTAGGAATGACTTTGACTTATTGTTTATGCCTGCACACTTTGTTTTATTATATCTATGCTAACACATGCAGAGCTGAAGTGAAAGCAAAATGTATCATACACACNGCTTCATCTTTTAACTTCCAGCTCCGGCTGAGATCTAGTCTGGGTCATTTTAAAGTGAGGGAGGCGGGGAACTCCCAAACCGTCACACGAGCCTATGTATATAGGTACATATGCACATACCCATGCACATATTCACATTTTAAAACTCTTCTTGCCCAGTCTGGACTACCTCTGATGACCTGCACACATTACTTCTTTAATTTAAGTAAGAAGTTACCAGGACTCCACACAAAGAACAAGGCTAAATCACATCAAAGTCAAAAGAAACACAAACTAAAGGGTCTAATGGAACAATTAGGTCCCAACAGAGGCCATTGCCTGGGTATTGAGAAAAGTCAGGCAGTAACTGTCAGCAGCTAAGGCACCCAGGGAAAACACAGGCAAAATGAGCACAAATATTAATGCCCATAAATTCATACCTGGAGGTCCTGGGATTCCTTGCACACCAGGGAAGCCTATAGAAGGAGAGGTTTTCATTTAGGCAATGAAGTCAGCAATGTCAACAACAGTGAACCTTTTAGCACATATTATTTAACTACATACTACAAGCTAGTATGCACCTAATCAAAGGTTAAGTTAAACAATCTATAGATACTTGCAAACACTATATTTAGGAAAACGGCCCTGCTGTGTGCCATAATCTCCAGTGATCTTTCTTCAATAGAGTAAAGCCTGTCATGGGACAAACTGAAATGAGAATTCTTGGGTTTCTCTGTCTACTGAAGAATTCTGTAAATTATTCAAGCCACTTTTAAGTCAAAAGGAGTCTCAAGATTATGTGCATTATTATCCTCCTTATGCTTGAGTAGATGTCCATCTTTCTTGAATAATCTGACAGGATTATTTAACTGCCATAGGAACAGATCCCAGTCCTGTAACTACAACAAAATGTAATAACTCAAAACCAATTAAATAAATAACTGGAAGACTTCACTGTAATATAGAGCTCCGCGGCTCATAAAATTTTTATTTCTTTTAATAAGAAAACTAAGGGTATAACTTAATCAAAAAGACAACATAAAATACATACCTTTTTCACCTTTTTGACCTTTCAATCCAGGCAAACCTGCAAGCCCAGGGTCTCCTTTTTCACCATAGGTATCTACTGTTCCAGCATCAATAACCTGAATCACAGGACAAAGACTAGGACACTAGAAATCTCCCTCACTTTGACCTTATGGAAGAGAGGCCATTTTAGGTTTGCAATAACAGTTGTGTGCAGTCTTGGTTATACTTGCAATTTCAGCAATATAACTTCTGCTATAGGGTGGTAGGTGCTGAGGAATTACTGGAGAAAATAAAGATTTTCCCTTTCCTGTTCTAACAAAGTTCTTTCATATCAGTAGTAGGACTGAGTGTAGAGTTTTATAAGATCTTCCTGAACAAGAAAAACTGCAAGAAACCTCAGCACAGTCTAGGCACAAATCCATTAGATTTTTATAACCTTAAAGTATACTGTTCTAGCAATTTCTGCTGACCTAAACTTGATGCACAGAAAACTAAAAATTTACAATAAAATATTCAGAAGTGTGCAGAATTTTTCAAATCAAATTAGCAGATGTTGAGAACTTTCCCCCATGCTAGGGAAACAGTATTATCAATGATCTATTTGCTGCTGACTAATACAATTTTTTTATTTGAAGTGTTAAAAAAAATATAGACTGCAAAGCTGACAGACCTACTCTTTTGAACTTTCTTCTGGATACTTTGTATTGATTAACAATGCCTATAATTTTCATAGTCCAAAATATTTGAAGTTCATACTATTTTAGAGCTTCTTTCCCAAATTTCAATCATGCTCAGAACTGTATCCAACTTTTGTTTCCATTAGGAAAAAATTATATGACTGATCAGAATAAGATCAAAACATGCACAGTCTCTCTTTTTATCCTCATTGAGCACTCTGACTTTCATAAAATTTTTATTTTCACGTAGGCTTAAAATAAAATGAGAACTTAAGTTACTTACTCTTCCTGGAAGTCCTGGAAAACCTCGTTCACCTTTATCACCCTAAATCAAAATACAATTTGCATTTTAAATCCAGATCAGATTTTCTTCCCCTAAAGTTAATTTCCTTAGCAAATTAACACTTTAATATAGATTCATACAACTTCCAAATGACAAGATAAGACCATTCTAATATGCTAAGCAGTTAAGTTAGCAGACTCATGCGACTTTATGCTACGTAAAGAGAAACTGTACATTTGTACATGTGCTAGTTGGGCAAAGAGCTTGCAAATAAAGTCTGCGTTAATGCATCCATATAAAAGAGATCTAAAAGCAGGATGTGTTGGGTTAACATAGCCCACTCTCCCCCAACACAAAAGTGAGGGAAAGCAACACACACAAAATTCCAGGTTGAGATGAAGCATTGAGATAAAAAGTTTTACTATAAATGAGATAATATAATGCACATTAGCCTGCTTGTAGAAAAGCACCATAAAATGCAGAAGCAGCATCAGAAGCCAACCACCTAGCCCCCACCTCCCCCAAAGCCTGCAGCCAGCACAGCAGAAAAGTCCAGCACCCCAAGCCCAGAAAACTGAAAACAGCAACCAGAACTGGAAGCCCCTCATGTTACAATCTGAACTTCAAGCCCCATAACACTTTGCTCCAGCCTGCAGTTTCATTTTGAAGCGGGCACAATGAAGCATGGTATCGAATAACAGCAGATGGTTCAACTCAATCCATGACACAGGGGTATCTAAAGTACCTTCATTTTGACTTTTCTGAGGTTCTGAGTGCTAATGTTACAACATTCATTTAATATTGCTTCATGTGCATTCACTGCTTTAATGAACATCTGTGAACACAATATACAAGGTCTTAACTCCCTCGTTCTGTGTGACAAGAAGCAAAGGTCACGTACCTTTGCGCCAGGCTCCCCAGGTCGTCCTGGAATTCCAAACCCACCAGGCAAACCCTGCATGTAGAAAACAGCAAAACAGTAAAAGACAAATACAGTAGGTAGCAGAGTTTTTAATTTTTAAACCAGTCACCAATTCACTGAAAGCAACAACTTTCTAAGTTACTAATTACTAAAAGTTACTAATTCAGAAGGCTACAAAATGTCAACCAGAGACTCTTCTTTTTCTCAACATAAGAAAGAGTACAGGAAAATACATACGGGTTCTCCTTTCAGTCCTGGTTCACCATCTTTTCCAGGCTTTCCCTGCAAAACACCAAGTTCCACTCTGCTTAAACAGGTAGCCATACAGATGCAATTTCTAAATACAGCCTGTGAAACACTAGAACAAAGCAATCACTATTGTGCATTAATCAAAGGATGCTAATAGAGTTACGTGCAGAGAGTACAAAGCAGCCAGACAGTGACTGTTTAGTGCTTATAGTACTTAAGGTCCTACAAGCTGCAGAATTAATCAAAATCCTGTAAATCTGTTCTCAGATCCAGGAATAACATACAGATTTTGCAGTCAAGGAGGCTTCAAGAAAAACATACAATCAATAGTACAGGAAACTGGAATCAGAACAAAGAACTTTTCCCTTCCTAGTAATCCCTTTAACTATACATACATACATACACACACTATAGATATACACACACACACACAAACACAATACTACTTTATATATATATATAGATATAGATATATATACACACACTCTACAGCCTCACAAAATCTTTATTCACCTTTATTCGCATTTTGGTGGCTCTGTTTCAGCATAAGTATTGAAGAGTGTCCTATCATAATCTAGTAGCAAAAATCACTTCCTTAAATTGAAAGCTAGAATTTTAATTCACAAGGCGGATGATAACCTAGAATCCAAGACTCCTTCAGAGAAACATGGTCACAATTAGGCCACTGTGTTATCTTACAAAGGGGATTAGACTGCCTTGAGGTAGTCAGATAGGTGATAAATTATCTAAATGGACTAACCTACTTTCCAGCATTCCCTTTCTCTTCCTATGGACTATGACAGGACTGGCTTGAAGCCTAATCCATGGCTTTCAGTTAGTGTTACAGTGCTTAGATTGTACATGTATCATACACAATAAGAATATCAACCCCAAATTGATAAATTAAACTTCAGGCAAGGGTACATGTAGAAAACATATGTTTTTGTTACCATCTGAGCTATGAAAGATGCAGCATAACTCATGCAGAAGTTGTATGAATAAGACTATGATAAAGGTCAGATTAGGGAAACGTAATAGACTTCATGGTCTCAAGCATCTACCATCAGGCTAGAAAACAGTGAGCAAATGTATCTCAGACATTTCAATTTTTTGATCCAACCATCTTTTTAAGAAACAGTACCTTTAGGCTAAGCAGTCTTATTTTGTAGATTGCATGTAAGAGTATTTGAAATAAATTCAAGACATTCTATTTAGCAAAAATCATTCCTACAGAGTGATTTGTTTTTTGCTTTAGCTTTTCCTTCTGTTCTTGAATGCTTTATTCTTGCTTCAGTTGAGGTCAATGGAAGTCTTGTATCTGCCTTTGGCATTAGCTATCTGAAAGCATGTTACATACTAAGATTACTGTGTTACCACTACCTTGATGTGTACACCTGTCCTACAGCAAAACTCCATGTTTTGAAATATACCAAATTTGCTATTTTACTATCAGGTATTAAGCTTAATTAATTTATGGAAAAAATACAACTATAATTATGATATTCATGAAGTTGAGCACACTTACACGTGGACCAGGCTTTCCAGGTTCACCCTTGTCTCCTTTGAAACCTGAACCTGGCAATCCCTGGAAAATAAACACACATCAGATTAAATAACCTGCCAAATTCTAAAGTAAATTTGCTTTTATCAAATTAGTATTAAGATATTTAGAGTCATTATCAGATTCTCCACAGCTTTAACAGTATTTTTAAAAAAGAAAATTGAAAAGTCTACACAATACTTACTGGGACTCCTGGTTCACCCTTTTCACCTGGATCACCCTAATGAAATGATATAAAAATAAATTAATTAGTATTTTTTAAAAAATCATAGAACCATAGAACCAACCAGGTTGGAAGAGACCTTCAAGACCATCCAGTCTAACCTATCATCCAGCCCTATCCAATGAACTAGACCATGGCATTATGTGTCTCATCCAGTCTTTTCTTCAACACCTCCAGGGACGATGACTCACTGGGCAGCCCATTCCAATGACGAATTACTCTGTGCAGAACTTCCTCCTAATATCCAGCCTAGACCTCCCCTGGCACAAGTTTAGACTGTGTCCCCTTGTTCTGTTGATGGTTGCCTGGGATCTACCCCCACCTGGCTACAACGTCCATTCAGGTAGTTGTAGACAGCAATGAAGTCACCCCGAGCCTGGCTCAGTTCCTGGCTAAACAACCACAGCTCCCTCAGCCTCTTAACCATTATTCATTTAGGTTGGAAAGAAATTATTTTTTCTGTCAGCAAAAGCACACCTAACTCTCTTCTCCACTTCAAGAACTATGCCTAATAGTATGATGTGCAAGAAGTTAGACAAACACAAAATGTGATTCTATTGAGCTATTTTATTATACAAATACATATGGCTGACTACCTAATTCAGTAATTGAAAAATTACTTAGCATTCAGATTGCATGAATGTGTTTATCTGAAAAGTCTAGTAAAAGCTATCTAATGACATTTTTTAGAATATTTGTTTACAATGTTTACCAACCCTCTTTTTCAGAAAGTCCTCTGCATTACTTATTTAGGCAGTTATTTCTGCATTTGTCATCCATCTTTCAAAGAAACTTCTAGAAGAACAATCAAAATTCATTCATGAAGTTGAGTAGGAAAAAAATTGAAAAATTTGCTGTAGGTGGCTTAATTTAGTTTTCCTGTTTTACTTTTGTTTCTTAGTTACTATTGATGATATTTTAATAAAGAGCACAAGAAGATCAATCATTTAGTCTCACCTTTTCTCCCCTTATGATTTCACTCCCTTTTTCTTTCACGTGTGGTGCTGGTCCTGGAGGGCCTGGGGGGCCCCTTACCCCTTGTTCTCCCTGTCAACACCAAATCCAGGCTAGTCAATTGAAAACAGTACTGACACTGAGAATGAACAATACTGAGACTCATAATGTTAAAGAGAACTACCACTAAGAGAACTACTAGTATTCACTTTTAAAACTATAGGTGAATGTTTGGGTTTTTTTTAATTCTTCAGAAAAATATCAGTCAGGGAAAGAGTTACACACAGAGTTATAGATGACATAACTGTATAATGGGTGACAGATTGCCATGAAGAAAGATCTGTGAATCTCCTGTTAGAGTGAAGATTGATTAATACCAAATACCAGGATCATATGCAATTAATTATTAAAATAGTACAAAATTATTTAGTGCCTCCCTTAGGAGGAAGGAGATTAGAAGGAAAGATATCAGGTGCAAAAATTTGATGCCCAAAGCAAAATGTTACTCAAAGCTTATTCCATCAGTGTTACAATTGTTCATAAAGGCCATCTTCAAGATGACAACAGTAGGTTACACTTTTTTTTCAGTGTGCATGTGTCCCTAGCAGTTTCAGAACCTCATATCCTTTTACAATGTAAAAACACTATATTTTACAGTCAAACATATTTAAAAATGCTTGATACAGTTCTGTCAAGCAATAATGCATAACAATACCATTAATTTTTTGCCAAACACAAATCTGAGGAGCCCAGGAGGTCTCCACACATTTCTATGACCAACACTTTTCAGAAAATTTTATGATAGCAAGTTGACATCAATGACTTTTTTTTTTTTTTCCAATAAATTCTACCCATTGGGAACAGTGTTGCTCAAAATACATAAATAAGATGGCAGATAAAGAAAAAAAAA
>VWYK01001611.1:0-10220 GCA_013399775.1 Semnornis frantzii | reverse complement strand
ATCCTGTGATCCTGTGATCAATGAGGTATTTCTTTGTAGATGCAGACATTGCTCTTGTCTTTACACCTAGTGGGGACAATGGCTTACAGGTAAAGTACTCACCACTGTCACTAGCACATTTTCACTAGGACCTGTAAATAGGACTGTGAGGGGTCCACATGACAAGAGTATGACAGCATTGTATGCCAGCTGTTTTACCATTATGTCTCTAGGGCAGAAGAGAGATGGAAACATTAATTTTCTCCTAATAGCTCTATAATTGTAACTGTACTGGCATTGTAAGCCACAATGATAGATGAGATCATCTTGTGTGAGGCACTGTGCAGACAAAAGCAATTCCACTTCCAAAGGGTCAACGGTCCAGTGCCTTTGTCCAACAGTCACATTGCCCTTGGAGTCAAATGACTTGCCCTGCTTTACATAAAGCTAGATCCTGTTGTATATTAGCAGAATGAGGCCTAGAAAAACAGGTGGTCAGTACTGATATGCACGCATCACTAATCTGATAATTCCTTACATGTATTGAGAGATGGGTGTTGTGAGGAAAGACACAAGGACTCGGGCAATGCTGCTGTGATGCAGTAACCCAGTGGGCTTTGTGCAAGAGGAACTTCATAGAAGCTGTTGCATCTATGCATGTACTGCATTGACTTTCACAGCAAGCTCTTCCTAACAATGTTTCTGGTGCATATACTGTTGTGAGAAGCCAGCTGGCTGCCATCTGAGAGCAGATGCCAAGTGGCTGTCAGCTTGTCATCTTGAGTTTTAGTATTCAACTCGTCTTTCTGTAAATTGGCTTTTGGCCTTTTTTTTCCCTAGGAAGAGTTGTGCCTGAGCCAAGCAACCTCAGATTTATCTCCTGTGAAAGACATTAAAGTACAAGTCACTATTGCTTCTGCTGAGACAATTATAAATCAGAATGCCAGTGCTCTAAGTGGCTTTCTTACTTTTTTTTTTTTTGGAGGGTGTGTGTGTGCTATATAAATTTTCTCCTACAGTTCCTAAAAGAAATCTCAGAGAAAAACATATAACAGACAGTTTATTCATTCAATCTGTCCATTATGTAATTAATTAGAAAAGCTGAGAGAAATAGAGTTTTTCAGTTTCTGAGCTCCTGATGCTCACATTTTAAGTTCTAATGAAAAGGCTAGTTGCATATGGTCTTCAGTACAGTACCGGTCAGTCCTGGAGAAATGTCGTCAGTTTATCCAAAGCTGCAGGACAAATATAAATTAAAGATAAATGAAAGATTCTCAAAATTGTACAGCAAAAATCCCTGGAACAATTTTTTCCATTAAGTAGTGATCCAAAAGATGCATCTTCAAGTAGTCTTTAAAGGACTGGAGCTTTAAAGAAAAGGGCTTCACATGCTTTCTTTAGGAATGGAATAGTTTTCAGATGTGTTGTGACAGGCAGTTTAACTCACTGGTCTTGTGGGAAATAATATCCTTAAGAGTTCTGGAGACCAAAATGGAAAGATGTTCTTATTGTCATTGAAGCAAGTATCTGCTGGGAAGATACTTATGTAAGTAGAAGAAGCATGTTTTCCATAAAAACTACTTGCTAAAAATATGCAAGGGCCCAGCAAAGAGATAGCTTTGAGTAACTTGTGCCATCACACAGGATTTCCATTCTGTGTTGTATTGTATTGTACTTGTGTTAAATCTCATTATTACAGGAGCATTGTACAGGATGCCTATTTATTCCACTATTTCTAGTTCTGCTAATGCAGCAAAATAGTTGTTTCTTTGTATACTTCAAGCATTCACATTTAAATTCTGACAACAAAATACTCTTGAAGCTTATTCAATGACACAAGCATCTGCTTGTTCACTACTGGTCTGAAAAAGTACTAAGATTTCGACTGAAACCAAAGCACTCTCACACAGCTACTCCAAAGGATGGGACATTTCCCTAGCAACAAGTGATAGGAGGAGAGGAAATGGCTCAATTTGAATCAGGGGAGATTCAGGTTGGGTATCAGAAGAAACTTCATGATTGAAAGAGTTCTCAAACCCTGGCTGCAACAAGCTCCCCAGGGAGGTGGCTGAATCCCCATCCTTGAAGGTGTTTCAAAGAGGAAGAAATGTGGTGTTGAGGGACATGGTTTAGTCTCAGTCTTGGCAGAGTTAGATAATCATTGGGCTTGATCTTAAGGTCCTTTCCAAGAGAAATGATTCTATGAATCAAACAGTGTACGTTCTTACTGGCCCCACTAATGTGTGAGCTAAAGTTCTAACCAAATAGTAAAGAGCACACCAGATGCATACTTGTTTGTACACTATTGTTTAAGAGTTACCTAGGATTACTTTCACAGGTTCACTGTGATGTAACTGTTAAGAATGAGAGTAAGATACTGTTTTACATTTCCCAGCTTAGGAACAAATGACAACCTGTTGTACTCCTCCAATCTGCGGGAAGCTCTTGGTTGATGCTGCCACAATAAACTGCAATCTTCTCCTTCATTTTTTCCCCACTGGAAAAAGAACAAGGCTGAAGAAACTGAAAAGAGGAAATTGTAAGTCTGAAGGACAAAATGCCATCCAGAGAGACCTGGACAGGCTGGAGAGGTGAGCTGAGGAGAATTTCGTAAGGTTCAGTAAGGCAAAGTGCAAGGTCCTGCATCTAGGTTGGGGCAATCCTAGATATCAGTACAGGTTGTGGAATGATGAAATTGAGAATAGCACTGCAGAAAATGACTTGAGGGTGCTGATGGATGAGAAGCTGGACATGAGCCAACAACGCGAGCTTGCAGTCCTGAAGGCAAATGGCATCCTGGGCTGCATCAAAAGAAGCATGGCCTACAGATCAAGAAAAGGGGCAATGGGTAGAAGTTGAGGCATAGGAGGTTCCATTTGAACCTCATGAAGAATTTTCTCACTGTGAGGATGACAGAGCACTGGAACCAGCTGCCCAGGGAGGTTGTGGAGCCTCCCTCTCTGGAGATATTCAAGAACCTTCTGGATGCGTTCCAGCGCGATCTGCTCTAGGTGATCCTACACTGGGAGGGGGGGCTGGACCAGATGATCTTTCGAGGTCATTTCCAGCCCTTCTATGATTCTATGCCAGGTGAGGGAACTGGGCTTATTATGGGGGACGAGGCAGTTCTGCGGGTACCCAATAGCAGCCTTCTAGTACCTTACTACGAGCGCAGGCAGCGCGAAGGAGCGCTGAGCCACGCGGCTTATCTCGGGGACGCAGGCAGCCAGGGGTGGGAGCCGAGCGGAGAGCAGCGCAGCGGCAGAAGCGGAGCGGCAGTGGGGAGCAGGACCGTGTCCCGTGGGGTCTGTTGCGGAGGTCTCTAGGCACGCAGGCAGCGGCGGGAACCGAGAGGCTGGCGGCAGTGCGGAGCGGCGGCAAGGGAGGAAGCGGAGCGGAGCAGAGCTGAGCCACTTCCTCCGGCGCCCTGCTCCCTCCTGCTTCCCCGGCAGGCCCCCGATTTCCTCTCGCCCGCTGTGCGGCAGGCCCGGGCCGAGACCATTGGCCCCAGACCGTGTGCACTGCCCCTCAGTGGAGCTGTTTGAGCCAACGAAAACGCTTGGTGATTCGGAGAGGAGAGTGGTTAGAGAAGAGTAGATTCACGTTGGCTGTTAGGAACAGCTCTTTACCATGGGGGTGGTGGAACACTGGAGCAGTTTGGGGAGGTAGTTGAGACCCCATCCCTGGAGAGATTCAAGGCGAGTCTGGACAGGGCTCTAGACAACTTGATCTAGTTGAGGATGTCCCTGCTCCCTGCAGGGGGCTTGGACTAGATGACCTTTGGAGGTCCCTTCCAACCCAAACTATTCTATGATTCTATGCTTCACACACTCAAGAGTTTACAGAAACAGGTTTTAAGTACAAGAAACGGAACAAAGTGAAATGTACTCTGCAACACACAATGAAAAGGTGACAAAAATGTTACAAGGACTTAAATAGAGAAAGATCACATTGGTCTGTGCTGCCATCTCCCATAGAACTAAGCTGGTAATGAGGAAATGCGTTTATTTTTAGGTCTTTTCAAGGAGGAGAGAGTTGATGTCCTTACACAGCAAAAAACCCTGGGACACTGCCAGCACTTGGCATGGTAATCCTTTCTGTACAGCTCACGTGAGAAATGCTGGCTTGGGTAAAGAACTCTTGATGTCATTTTGGTAATAGCAGTAGGAGATTAAAATGTTAATGTGGCAACGGCAAAGAACAGCAAAACACTACATCCAATGCAGTAACATGTTATTTCCTGTGTATCAGTGCCCAGGCTGGCAAGGGTTGGAAACTCCTAAAATAGATATTGTTCAATAGTTGTTGTGTGTCCTGAAGTGCCACATCAGCATTTTTTTGAGGTCTCCAAGTAAAAATATTCTCCCATTTGAAAGAGACAAAGTGCAGTATGTGCTTTCTATTTTTCAGCTACAAAAGTAAGCAAAACCATGATGCTATAGAGCAGCTCACATAGTGTCTCCCCACCTTATTCTTACAGCAGTATCCTATATTTCCAGATATAAATAAAATGACAGATTGGAAGCTTTTATTCTGATTTTTTTTTTCTGAAGTTTTGAAACACATTTCCAACCTTGAATAAGCATTTCCTTGTACAAATGGCCTACTAGGGAGATAAACTCTTGTTTTCTCACAAAGTGATGGTTATATTTTATGTCACTAGCTTTATGCTGCTATCAACAGCATCAAAATGCAGCGTTGCCCAGGTTTGCCAGCAATGGTGTATTCAGATTGTGCTCTATGGCAGTTATGGTTTTGCACATTTAAGAGGCTGTAATTTTATAATGTAGCTTTAGACAACGAGCAGCTGAGGGAACTCGAGCTGCTTAGTCTGGAGAAAAGAAGGCTGAGGGGAGATGTTCTCTGAGGGAAGGCAACTACTCAAAAGGAGATGGGGTTCAGTCTTTTCTACCTTAACAAGGAAGACAATAAATGGCTTCAGATTGCACGAAGGGAGGTTTAAGTTGAATTTTAGCAGAAATGTCACAACTGAAAGGGTTGTCAAACACTGGAATGTGCTTTCCGGAGAAGTGGTTGAATCCCCATCCCTGGAGGTGTTTAAAAGACATAGAGATGTGGTGCTGAGGGACATGGTTTACCTCTAGTCTTAGCAGAATTAGATAATGGTTGGACTTAACGATCTTAAAGCTCTTTTGCCCCCAAAACTGTTCTGTGATTCTGTGCTCAAGGACTACTTACCAGGATAAAAGAAAGCATTTGATTATGTAAAGAACCTTTTGGAGAAATATTCCCCTATAAAGTGTAAGTTAATCTTACAGGTATACTAGTAATCACTGAAATCACTGGTTGTGAGTTTCTGGGCATTCACTTATCTCACCCCATTGGACTTTCGTGGGTTTCTAACCTAAGCACTCACTCAGAGATTCAAGGCAGAACAAAAAGTTAAACCATCATGGCATATGCACACTCAGAAGCGCACTATACCCTCACTGTGACATCCTCTCCTCTGCTAAGTCAAATGCTTTCACTCTGCTCTCTGCAATATCCCAGATGGGTCCATGAGATGTCTTGACAATGTATGGGATTTTGGCTCATCTAAAAGGATAAATCTTTTCAGTTAGAAGAAGAACAAGCAAACAAACCTTTTAGTAAGAACATATTTCCTTCACTGCTTGTGGGTTAGGTTGCCTGTTGAAGTATTCACAAGAAATCAGATACTTCTAATATGCCATTAATCTCCTAGATTCTGCAGGTGTCCATATAAATGTCAGCTTAGTAGAATTATCAGAAACCATTCATTGATAATGAGGACATTCCTAACAACAGCAAATCTGGAGTACTGTGTACAGTTCTGGAGCCCCAAGCACAGGAAGGACATGGAAGTGTTGGAGCAAGTCCAGAGGAGGCCACGAAGATGCTCGGAGGGCTGCAGCAGCTCTCCTGTGAGGACAGGCTGAGAGAGTTGGGGCTCTTCAGCCTGGAAAAGAGCAGGCTTTGAGGAGACCTTATAGTAGCCTTCCAGTATCTGAAGAGGGCCTACAGGAAGGCTGGGGAGGGATTATTTACTAGGTCTTGCAATGACAGGACAAGGAGCAATGGGTTTAAACTGGAAGAGGGTATATTTAAACTGGATGTTAGGAGGAAGTTCTTTACAGTGAAGATGGTGAGACACTGGCACAGGTTGCCCAGGGAGGTTGTGGCTGCTCCCTGCCTGGAGGTGTTCAAGGCCAGGTTGGATGAAGCCTTGAGGGACCTGTACTAGTGGGAGGTGTCCCTGCCTATGGCAGGGGGTTGGAACTAGATGATCTTTGAGGTCCCTTCCAACCTTACCACTCTACGGTTCTATGAAATCTATGCTCCAGCATTTCTGTTAACTGCAGAAAAGTTCCTGAGCTTATTAAATCTACTTGAAAAGTCTGAGGTAAAAGTGACAAAGAGGCTGTTCATCAGGAAGAGTGGGTAATCTGAAATCCTTGGGATTTGTCTCCCAAGGAAGATGTGGAGATCAGTATGTGCTCCATCCACAGTGTCCTGCTCACAAATCAAGGATCTCAGCATGCAGGAGGAAGAACGAATTGTCAGTTGTGATTGCTTTCCATGAGTGATGATAAGAACAAGAGCTGAATCTTTACCAGTATTTGAAATTAGAGACACATGTCTCTTTCGATGTGACTTATGAAAATGCCTTCTCACCAGAGGAAAGCCTAGAGAGGGTAAATGGAAATCCTAGTCATTTCAGAACAAGGTAACTTTTAATTGTTCTGAGAAGTTAAAAGGAGAAATTAGTTAACTAAGATGGAATTTATATTTTTCTTTCCTGAATCTAGCTTACATTAGCCCACAAATTCTTAAGGCAAGATATTTTAAGGTCAGAATAAGCATTAAGATATGATCAAGGGTCTGTCTGAAACTTGGAGGCAAACTCAGGACTGATTTGGGGCAAACAAGACAAAAGCTTATAAACGGAAGAATCCAGAATGAGCCAGAGGACAGAAAGATGATTGACCGTGTGTGTGTTTAAAACTATGGAACTGCTCACAAGGAAAAATTTGTTGTGAAAAAGGAGTTTACATGCTGACAAAAGTTTAAAAATTCTGAGTTCTCACTGGACGAGTAAACTAAATAATTCAAGGCACTTTCACAGTTACTGAATGATGAGCCTAGATTGCTGATACTGCATATGGTTCAGGGAAATCTGCACCAGTCCATATCATTATCACCTTTGAGTCTAACTCTCTTACAGCAGTTTGGGAATGATTAGTGTGAAGATTAAATTCCTTACAAAAGCAGTGCTGGTGAGATTCTGACTTTACACTTGATTCTTCACATTTCCTTCACTTCTGCCTTTGTTTCTAATTATCTCACATTACAGAACTACAAAAGGAATCCAGAGGCAACTGGTAATTCACTGTGCCAAGCACTGTACAGACAGCTAGAAATAGTCCTTGACCTAAGATGCAGGAGAAAGAGCAGCAAGCTTCTAAAAGGTAGGAAAATAGCCACTGTTTAAAAACATTTTTCAGGGCTAGAGTGTTGATAGATAATGTATTGTATCTCCTGAGGCTTCATCATACTCAATTAACAAGTTCACAATAAAACAAGTCCTAGTACCAGTACTTCTGGAATAACGCAGTGGCTAAAAGGCAGCAATGCAATGTCTAACAAAAGTGTGTAGCTGTTGGAAGATAAATACAAAATACAAGGGATAGTTATCAAAGTCTATAAATATAACCTAGAGAAAAGAAAACTCAAGTAGCTATAGCTCCAATCTATAAACACCTTTAAAATACAAATACAAATGAATGGAATTGCTCAATCTCAGTGAAAGCTGAGACACAGAGGCAAGCTAAGAGTTGGGACTTTAGCTCAGAGGATATTTCTGAATGCTAAAACCAACTGGAGTCTGAAGAAGACTATCAAATTTGATATAATCCTCATAATTCTCAAAAACCATACTTGGTGAGGCATTCCTGGGAAAAAATACAGATAGGGTGCAATATTGCAATGAGTACAAAGATAAGTTGGCTCACCATGCAACCTTTCCATCTCCCACATATGTCTGATGTCTGGGATGGCCTGCATAGATTTTTAATCCTTGGGACAGATGTTCAAGATACTCAGGTTCCTGCAATGTGACAGTAACATAGTAGCTGGAGAGCAAAGAACTACATGAAGCAAGACCTTCTTGAAATGAAAAGACAAAGAAAATCTGTACTAACATGGAGAGTTTCTGAGAGTTTTTAGGTCAACTCAACCCCAGAGCATTAAGGCTTTTGTTTTTCCTTTCGATGCAGGGAGGCTTGTCAAGTATTAATGTGGCCCACAACTATTCTCACATGGAGATGTTGTCCTTGAAAACCTTGGCTCCAAGGATGCACTAGTCAAAATGCACCATTGCCCGTGGGACTGTCGGACTCCCAAGCCTGCCTGCAGGTTATGTCTGAAAGTAGCTTATTTTGGGCACATTAGTCAGGGATAGGGGACTCTGGGGGTGCCAGTGTAGCACTTTTTGGGGGGGAGAATGTAATTTCTTTTGTGTTTCTGTAAACCTTCCCTGGTACTCATACAATTTGGTCAGAAGAAAGTTCAAGCTTTGACTTTATATGGCAAAAAACTGCATGCAAGAGTTAATGCAACAGCTGTTAGGAAATCACATAGCTGTGGTTCTCCACAGTATTTTAGCCTCATTCTTCTAAACTTTAATTTCTTGTTTAGAGGTAGGGCTAAAATTACCTGTTATTATATAAACAAAAATCAGAACATTAACATCACTATAGGACCACTAATTTGTTCTTTTTAGATCTATATTGGCAACAGCAGCATTGCAGAAAGAATTGTTATATTTGACACATTTTATTGCCTTGGTTACTGAATCCTGACTAGTGAGTTTATTTTAGATGTGTCACTGATAAACAGTGTTTTTGTAGGGCAAAATGCCAGGCTTGATAGAGGGCAATACAGCAGTTGCCCTCAGTCCTGCCAACTGCCAAGCACTTTAGCTTCTAGCATCCTCAGTGATTTCCTGAAGACCAAGTCTCTTTTAAAGGCTTTGGATCCTTTAAAGCCCAACTAGCTATAAACGGCATAGAAGAAGGAATAATTCTCCCAGTTAAGCCTCCCACAGAGACTGTTTTCTGTGCCAGTGTACAGATGAATAGGCTTTGAATGCTAATTGTAACACTGTGTGTACTCTTCCTGAGCTAATCAGCTCACAGGGTACAGACAAGCAACTTGTATTATCAATTCCATTCCACCACACAAACCATCCCGAAATGCTTTTCCAATAGCTAATTTAGAGACCTCCTGCTGACTTAGTTCAGGCTGTGGAAGGTTTGTAAACAAGCTGTGTTATTCAAGAGGAATTTGCTCTCTCCCTCAGTGCCTCTCTTACTTTGTCTCTCTTGCCTAAAGTGTTAGTTAGGATCTGATGGAAATAGCTGCCCAAGAGTGGGAAGCAAAGCATGTTAATACCTACTGGCAAAAGCACATGCTCAGCATCTCAAGGGGTTTTGTGTATGACAGATAAAAAAAAACATCACTTGCAGACCTAAGTAAGGGTGTACCATTTGGTTTACAAAATAAAAAATCATTGCAAAAATACATTTTCCCCTTTTGACAGTGGAGTAGTTTTTTACCATTAGAAGTTACATACAAATTTGAAATGAGATACTGTATATATGATCAAAAAGCTAGCAGAGATAATCTTCAGCTATAAAACCTCTTATGGGAACTCTGCCAACATGAACTACATACAGCATCAATAAGCTGAAACCTAAGAGCTTCCCCATACCTTGGACAGCTATTTAGATCTGCACTGAATGGGCAAAGAAAGTGCTGCTGAAACTGAGGGTTTTTCTGTGGGTACAAGTGACCACAACAGCAGTGTGATGAAAACACCTTCAGACTAGGTATTCTCTGCTTTAATATCCCCCATATATATATATCTTCCTGAATCTGTTCAGAAGTCAGCTTTCTCTTAAAAAAAAAAAAAAAAAAAAAAAAAGGTTTTTTCAAAAAAAAACACAAAAAAAACCCCCAAAAAAAAAAAAAAAAACCAAANCAAACCCAAACCAAACGATAAAAGGCCCACCACAATCAACCAACCCTTCTAATGTTTCTGGCACTGCTGTTTTAAATCTATAGGAAAAGAGAATTCAGACTAACCACGTAGAAACAGGCTTTCTTTGTAAGCTAAAATGCAGCAATAACTGGTAGCAGTCTTCAGGGGAAGAAAACTTCAACCAGCAACTCTCCCTCAAAAGAAAAAAAAAACCACAAAA
>VWYK01001608.1:1163-18610 GCA_013399775.1 Semnornis frantzii | reverse complement strand
CTCTCCTGGAAGCCTTCTCCTCTCCATGCTGCAGAGCCCCAACTCTCTCAGCCTGTCCTCACAGCAGAGCTGCTGCAGCCCTCTCAGCATCTTGCTGGCCTCCTCTGCACTGGCTCCAACACTTCCATGTCCTTCCTGTGCTGGGGGCTCCAGAACTACACACAGTTGCTGTACCTGCATGGAGCTCAACAGTGTCACTTTAGAGATGGGCAGAGAGAGACACACTAATGTTTGGGGGCAGGGGTGCTGAAAAAAACAGACCTAAGGACAAGAGTTAAATTTGATAAAAATGAAAGGAGCAGGTGGATTCTTAGAATGTGAAATGTGACAGACAGAAAGCAGCTATCTGTAGAAAGACACAGGGGAAGGGGAAAGCTGAGCATACAAGAAAAGTTCAAGTGGGCTGCAATTCATTAAAGTATCTAATGGATGGAGTTGAAGGGTTTTATTGGACAAAATGTGTCTGCAACACTTCATATACTGTGTGGTGGTATTTTTCTGTTAGCAGTTTGGGAAACACATGACTCTTGCTGCATGGAAATTCACTGTGCCATGATGTGCAACTGAATTCTTCCCTCAGATATGCCAAACATCTCCTTCTGTAATTTCACTTCTTAAAAATCAACTTTACCTAATCATGTAATAGGCTTTCTGTTTTCCAATGTCAAGGTTAGTGGATGCTTTCCCATTTGTTTATCTGACTGTCATTTCTCATGCCTGCTATCTCTTACAAACATGAGTGTCTTTATCAGTCCCTCCCACTTCATTTTTTTTCTTTCTTCTTTAAACTGTACTTTCAAGATAACTTCTGGGAAGTACTGTAATCTGAAGCTTACTTAATCCTTGCATATGTTCTTTTTCTTTCTGCTGCTTTTCCTCTCACCAGATACTACAGGAAATAATAGCTCTTCTATGACTGTAGAGTTGTAGGGATGCAAGAAAGTGCTGTGAGTGTGTCTGGCATCTGGTCGCCATGTAAATCTCAAGCATGAGCCTAAAACAGCAGTGAGATGAGTGAGGGAGTGGAATATTCTGAAGTAAGAGGACTTTACTGTGCTCTCCTCAGACCCCTCCTGCAGTCCTGTGTACAGTTCTGGAGCCCCCAGCACAGGAAGGACATGGAAGTGTTGGAGCCAGTGCAGAGGAGGCCAGCAAGATGCTGAGAGGGCTGCAGCAGCTCTGCTGTGAGGACAGGCTGAGAGAGTTGGGGCTCTGCAACCTGGAGAGGAGAAGGCTTCCAGGAGAGCTTGGAGTGGCCTTGCAGGATCTGAAGGGGGCTGCAGGAAGGCTGGGGAGAGATTACTGACCTTACCATTCTATGATTCTATGACTTGTGTACCAATATGCTTTAAAGAGGAACAGTCTTGACCTTAGTCTTGTTGACTTAAGCAGAATTTTGTGTGAGGCAGGATCTTTAGGTCTAGTTGCTACATGATGTCTGTGAAATTGAAATGTGATACCAGGAGCAGCATCTATGATTTCAGGGCATAGGAGCTGAATTTAAAGCTAATTAAGAGACTTTACTGGGGGAGGGGGAAGTCATGTGGTTTGATGGGGACAAATGCAAAGTACAGCATGTGAATAAAACTGATCAGTTCTACAGATCCACTGTGGACACCAGACCATAGTTGTGTAGCAGAGGATCGCAGTGTGCTAGCAGTAGATCACAACATGAATACCTTGAGACATGGTGAAACATGAGGTGATTCTGCTTTATTTCAGGCTGTTGGGGCCTTGAATGGAGTGCAGTGTTCAATTTTGGCCACTGTGCTTTGAGAAAGACGTGGCTGAAGTAGCACAAGTTCAGAGAGGGTGAGAGGAATGACTACAGATCTAGAAAAAGGAAAGACTGGAAGGAATAGGTCCTTTTAGTCTATAGAAAGAAAAACTGAGTAGAGGTGTGAGTTTTAAATTGTCTATAATGTTTTTAATTGCTTTTCTTTGTCCACTGGGAATAGATCAAGAAATGGTCTGAAATTGTAGGAAGAAAGATTTTGGGATGCTGTTTGATCTTATACTTCTTTTTCATCCTGTAGTTCATTCACTTATTTTAGCTCTTCATTGTTTGCAATGTGGCACTTTCAAAGCTTGAATTCATAAGCTGGTATAATGGAAGCATCTGAACAGGGGGAAGGAGTAGGGAGGGAGAGGTTGCTTGTTTGACAGTTGATACTCTGTCAGGCCAGCTTCTTTAAGCTACCCACCCTCTGTCTGCATCACCACTGAACTCCAAGGAAGGCAAAACAGGAGGAGCACATGGCAAGGGGGAGTGGGATTATATGTAACGTCAAACTACACCCTGGGCTAGATGTTAGGCTAATCTTCTGATGGCAAGGATAATGAAGCACTGAAATAGGCTGCCCAGGGAGACACTGAACTGGACCTCAGTGGTGGGTTTTTGAGAACAAACTGGACAGATACCCACTGGGAGTAATTCTGCCACAGTCTGGCCTTTTGCCCGTGGCTGGGGTCAGCTAAGTGATCAACTTATTGCAGTACTGGCTGGTTCCTCTTCCTGTGATTGAGTAGATATAAGCAATAAGATTAATCTTTTATATTATGGTTTATAAGTGTTGCCCAGTGCCATGTGGGTTCTTCAGTGACTGAACCCTCCTATGTGGGAGTCAAAGGAGGGTAGCATTCATGAGCTTTGTTAGCCCACAAAGTTAATGCACTTTAAAACTACAGTTTTTAAGCCCTAAGTGGTGTGATTTTGAAGTGCTTCTGTGAGCACAGAAGGGCTCAAGTGTGCTTCATGAGCTATGTAAATACTATTTAGAATAGATTTGCTTTTTGTCAGGGCTATGCTTTGCCCCTCTTCAGATCATTTTAAGACTAAGAGGAAGAGTCCTGGACTACAGGTTACTGTTACTGGGAGGCAGACTCTTCTTCCAAGTTGTGTGTGAATTTACTGAGTACCTATTTTAGAAGGTAATTGAATCAGGAAACTTCTGGAGAACAGCTAGTCCAAAAGGAGGGCAAAACTTGGTGCTTTGATTTAGGGAGTGTGGAGGCAGGGAACTATTTGTGCTGAAATACATGCTGTGATGCCATGCTGAGTCACTTGGGACCTCTCAAGTTATCTAGAATAGGCATATCCTAGCTATAGTGCTTCAAAAACAAAACAAGACCACTGTTCTTCTCTACACAAATACATCTTTGGTCTGACTTCTCTTCCCATCTCCCTTTCATCTGAATGTAAAAGCAGGTTTGGCCCATAATGAACACTGAAGGACTTGACTGATTGAATCTTTTAAAATGTGATTCCTTTCAGAAAAGTAACTGTGGCATTGTATGGTTCTTAGCTGGGCCACACAAACTTTCACTTTTCAAATTGTTAGCCATGCAGCCCTAAAAGGAGTTACTGGCCAAATAAGATGTAAATCAAGCTTTTTCCACTTTCTAGCTGTTGAATTTATTACTTCTGACACTGTGAAGTGAAGAATTATAAATTCAGTGCTTCATGTGCAGCTTCGACTTCTAGAAAACACCTGTGGAGCTTTGGTGGCTAAGGTGTTTTCGTGAGGCCATATCTCCAAGCTTCTCAGATGTGTTGGATGAGGCCTTGAGTGACCTGTACTAGTGGGAGGGGATTCTCCCCCTTTACTCTGCTCTTGTCAGACCCCAGCTGCAGTCTTGTGTGCAGTTCTGGAGCCCCCAGCACAGGAAGGACATGGAAGTGTTGGAGCCAGTGCAGAGGAGGCCAGCAAGATGGTTAGAGGGCTGCAGCAGCTCTGCTGTGAGGACAGGCTGAGAGAGTTGGGGCTCTGCAGCCTGGAGAGGAGAAGGCTTCCAGGAGAGCTTGGAGTGGCCTTGCAGGATGTGAAGGGGGCTGCAGGAAGGCTGGGGAGGGACTATTGACAAGGTCTGGGAATGGCAGGACAAGGGGAATGGGTTTGAAGTGGCAGAGGGGAGACTGAAAGTGGCTGTTAGGAGGAAGTTGTTTGCAGTGAGGGTGGTGAGACACTGGCACAGGTTGCCCAGGGAGGTCTTCTGTGTTCCACAACCTCCCTGGAGGTGTTCAAGGCCAGGTTGGAGGAGGCCTTGAGTGACCTGTACTAGTGGGAGGTGTCCCTGCCCATGGCAGGGGCTTGGAACATGATGAGCTTTGAGGTCTCTTCCAACCTGAACCATGCTATGATTTGTAACATAGGTTACATGCATTTTGTCTCATGAATCATGATTCCTTTCTGTGGAGCTTAAAAGCTCTCTATATTCCCATTTTCTTTGCTCTCTCCTAATATACCTGTCCATACATGCACACCATTTCTCCTTACTCTAAGAGTGATGTTTGGGCAGTGGAGGTTGTGTTTGCTGGTTAGCACCTCTCCTGGTTTCAGTCACATGAGACTTACCTTTTTGGGAAGCATATTTGCCTGTGACTTAGGTCTTATTATTCTCCCGTGTGAAGATGTACAGCCTGATAAAAATGTCTTTCTGCCAGAAATCCTCCTGCATATCTGGAGATGTTGGCGAGGCCTTTTCTTTCGGGTAGAACTAGCTCTAAGGTGGAAGTACTTCTGGAATAGCTGAATAACTGAGGTCATTTAGTTGGAAGTGTAGAAATCTGGGCTGTCCTGTGTGACATCTTTGTCTCTAAACTGGGATGTGGATTTGGTGGATGGACTTGCTCAGTGCATAAGAAATTGACTGGGTGGTTGCATTCAAACAGCTCAGTGTGCAAGTGGAGGCCAGCAACAAGTGATGTTCTGTAAGGCTTGGTATGGGGACTGGTGCTGTGTGACATCTCTGTCAGTGACTTGGGCAGTGGGGTTAAGTGCCCTCTCAGAAGGTTATTGATGCAAAGCTGTGTGGTGCAGTCTACAGTCTGAAGGGAGAAGTTGTCATCCATAGGCACCTTGGCAGGCTTGGGCAATGGAACTGTGCAAAGCTGATGAAGTTCTGCAAGGCTGAGTGCAAGGTCCTGCACAGTCCTCTATGAAGAAAGGCTGAGAGAGTTGGGATTGCTCAGCCTAGAGGATGGAAGACTCCAGAGAGACCTTACAGAAGCCTTTTAGTATTTGAAGGGGGCCTGCAGGAAGATGGGGAGGGACTCTTTATCAGGGAGTGCAATGATAGAGGTAATATTGTTAAACTGAACGGGGGTAGACATAAGTACAGGGAAGAAATTACTTATTATGAGGGTGATGACCTGTGAATGAGTTGCTTAGAGAGGTTGTGGATGCCCATCTTTTGAGGTGTTCAAGGCCAGACTGGAAGGGTCTTTAAGCAACTTCACCTAGAGGAAGGTGTCCCTGCCCATAGCAAGGGGGTTGGAACTGAATTATTTCAATTCTTCCAAGCCAAACCATTTTATGATTCTATGAATTTGAGTTAGAAGGGAATTTCCAACCCAGTTAACATAATTTTGTTAAACTTTTCTGTTTCAGTGCCATATGAGAGGAATAAAACTGAGGCATAAAACAGGGTCGTAGTTCTCAAAGACAAGTACATGCAAGACAATACATGGGTGGAAAAGAGACAGGATTGTGTGAGTGTGGGGAGCACTTTAATTTCCTGAACTGTGGAGTTTGCTACCACAAAGGCAAACAGTTCTCAGACTGCTTGTAGTGTTGGATGCTCGATAGTGAGGGTCTCTGTACCAAAGTCTCTTGAGACTGAGGTGTCTGTGAAGAGAGAAACGTTGGGATTCACTAAGAAGAGTAGTTTCAAAGCTGGAGAGAGAGGAAAGATGCAGGAGCTTATAAAAAGAAGGTAGTGGCAACTTCTAACACTGTCAAAGACTTTTCTGCACAGGTTGCAATTTATCCTGCTCCTGCTGTACTCTGTGTGCTGGAAACCACAGTAATATTTGTTGTCTTTGGATGTTTTCAGTATGTTTGTTAGTATCTGAACTAGGTGGGTAGTGAATATGAATGAGTTGGCTGTCCAAGTGAGACAGATGATGCCTGTGCTATCAGATGGGAGGAGGCTATGTAGACTTACTGCAGTGGTTTTGCAAATCACTTCACTATGGTAACAGTTAACAACAGTATGTTAGTTAGTTTTGCCCTGAAATGTCTTCTGCAGAAGTCTTGAAAGACAGTAAATGTAGACTGGTAAAACTAATTTTGGCATTCAGCACCCTTAAATGTTACTTGAGTTGTTTGCCAGGTGGCCATAACATTACTACCTGGCTGCTGCAGCTTTGGGAAGGAGCCACTTTAAGTGTGACAATCGCTTCTTGGTTTTAGTGTGTTTCAGCAGTCATGTGTTTATGTGTCTGCTTATTATTAGTTCATCTGAAATTGCTAGGGCACAAACACAACTCTCTGGTTTCTAGACAGAAAGGGGTTTAAGCTCCCACTGGTTTAGTTAACCATTGCTCTGAGGTTTTTCTGGACTCTTTTTGACTCTTATTCCCAGTAGTTATCAAATGCACCTCAAACCTTTTCATGGTTTATTCTTGTTTGCTGTGTGAAGCACAAAATCAGGAGGAGGAATCTGCAGTTTCATGGAGCCTGGGTAAGCATGACATGCAGCTGTACTGGAGACTTAAAGGCTTCGGACACTAACTTAAGGGTTGTTTGACAACTCAGTACCAAGGGAGAGCTACCTAACAGCACTCTATAATGTGAGAAGTTTTAAGAAATCTGATTAGCAGCAGTCATGCATTCTGTTCATGCATTTACCTCTTCCTGAAGTAGACTGCAGACCAATTCATTTCAATTTCCTTTTATCTCTTGTTTTATGCCTTTTTCCTTCTGGGTAGTAACTTGGAAGGTGCTAAGCTTCTGCTTTTTATTTTGTGAAGAGGCTGTAATATGTTCTAACTGGAATTGGCATGCTTCTAGTGGCACTTTTGACTTGTGATGTCATTCCCTTTTGATTTATTACTGAAGACAAATACCAAAAGTATCTTGAGTCTGACTCAAAGAAGCTTTATTTAGATTTCTACAGGCATCCAAAATTAATGTCCAATACAATAGTATCTTGGGGTTTGTTTTGGTTTTTGGTTTGTTTTTTTTTTCTCTTCCTAATAAGCAAGTTTAATGCAACTGAAACATGAAGAGAGTAAAATGTTTGGTTTATAGAATCATAGAATGGTAAGGTTGGAAAGGACCTCAAGGATCAGCCAGTCCCACCCCCCTGCCATAGGCAGGGACACCTCCCACTAGCACAGGTCACTCAAGGCCTCCTCCAACCTGGCCGTGAACACCTCCAGGCAGGGAGGAGCCACAACCTCCCTGGGCAACCTGTGCCAGTGTCTCACCACCCTCACTCCAAACATCCTAACACCCTAACATCCACTTTCAATCTCCCCTCTGACACTTCAAACCCATTCCCCTTGTCCTGCCATTCCCAGACCTTGTCAATAGTCCCTCTCCAGCCTTCCTGCAGCCCCCTTCAGATCCTGCAAGGCCACTCCAAGCTCTCCTGGCAGCCTTCTCCTCTGCAGGCTGCAGACCCCCAACTCTCTCAGCCTGTCCTCACAGCAGAGCTGCTGCAGCCCTCTCAGCATCTTGGTGGCCCTCCTCTGCCTGTTTACAGGACAGAGAAGGAGGTGCTTGTTCACAGAGCTCTGAACAGAGGAATGCACCTAGGCAGCAACTGGAAGTAGTACAGCAATCTGTAAAGCTAAAGTAGAACTTTTTTGTTGTGGTTATTTTCTGTGTCAGGAGTTCACCTCAGAGTTGTCTGTCTTAACCTTTACAGCTCTAGAAGCATAACATAACTGTGCATGCTGAAGACTTCTCTAAATGTTTTGGTAGATATTTTTCTGGCCACATATCAGTTCTGTAGCAGATCTGTGCCAGAGAGGCTTTGCAAAGGCTGCTAGAGGAGATGCAGTTGTCAGTGAAGGGGGGAGGGAAAGTTCCCTGTTTATGAATAAGCAGCAGTGGCAGCAAGGAGTTGGTGTAGAAGCCTTTTACCAACATGCATATGTTAATTTGGCATGTAATCCATCCACAGCTTGCCACAGATTTTTACATATCAGTAAAATTCTGAGTCTCTGGCTTGCTACATATTGTCAGTGTGTGTTGGCAGAGTGGCAGCTGTTGAATCCAAACTTCTCCTGATGGTTCCCCTGTTTTCATTACTCTTAACTGAATACCTGACTGCATGGCATTTTAATGGAGAAGCCTGTCTAGATAGCTAAACTCTGAGGTGTAAATTTTGTCATGCTCATTAGGGTTTCAGCAAAGCTTCTTTATGTGTGACTGGGGAGTTAAATAACTTGTCTGTCATGGATTTACAGGTGGCTCAGCAATAATGCACCTTGATTTTCTTCACTGCAGGAGGGGATGACCGCCGGGTCTTACTTTGGCACATGGAAGAAGCCATCCACTCAAGAGTCAAACCAGTTCAGCTGAAGGGGGAGCATCACTCTAACATCTTCTGCCTAGCTTTCAACAGTGGCAATACCAAAGTGTTCTCTGGAGGTAAGGAAGCAAGAGCACCTGATTTCACAGGAGTTGTAAGTCGTGAGTACTTCAGAGCAGAAGCCATGAGCAAGATCCTGCCACACAGGAAAGGTCTTTTCCACAGTCCTCTTAAGAATATGAAAGGTGTCCTTAGTCAGCAGCTGAACGTTCTTTGGGAGCAGGGAATGCTCCTTTTCCCAAACCCTGGTGTAAATGCATCTTACCACAAGCTGTGATGAGACTCCTGGGTCTGGTCTGCCTCTCTTTGTGCTGTAGACTGTCGAACGTGGTCTTTGTTGTTCTAACCTCCTAGCTGTGCCTGTCTGGCACTCAAACCTGATGCCTGTGAATCTCTGCTCTTCCTCGCTGATTTTAGTACACCGTTCCATGGCTAATGAAGGGCTAATGCCATCTATTGGTGGATCACTTTTTCTCAGACCACATTCCAGTCCTCACTAGATTAGCACCTTTAAACTGCTGGCACATCGGCTTCTAATTTGCTTTGAGAGTCTTCATCTTTTGGAATGTAAATCCACTTTTTAACAGAGAGCTTAATTCAGTCTCAAAACTAATATAAGGAGAGTGAGTGCATACTTCTTCTGAAGTACTAATTCCTAGAATTTAGTTTCACTTCACCACTTGATTTTTTTTTTTAAGTGTGGAAGTAGAGAGGGAGACAGAAGGAAAAGGCACAAGGCTGTCAGACTGCAGCCAGTGTCTTTTTGTGCTGCACTTAACTGTCAGGCTGCAGCCAGTGTAATTTTCTGCTGCACTTAATTTCCTTTATCTGACATGATAATAGACTGGACATGAATTTGTATCTTTCATCAGTGTAGTATATCTATTAATATAACAGCTAGACTTATCTTAGGATATTATTAGACTACTTGGTCTCAGCCCTTCACTACCTTTTTGAACCAACATTTGTGAACTGCAAATGAATGCTATAAATTAATTCTTAGTGAATGTTAGTGGTGGAAGCTTCCCCTTCTTCAATGCTGTGTCAAAACTAGAATGCCTCTTATGAAAAGAAGGCACAACAAAGCTTAAGATAACATTTTAAGGATGAAATGATTCAGACCTAGTTTGGCAGTTTCTCCACCTCTAGTGTCCAATAGTGATGCCCATCTTCTGATTCTGTCTTACAACAAATGTATCTGCATGAGTGATTCCAGTGAAATTTTGGGCTGCAATCTGCTTCAGTTTGAATTCAGACAAGTGGAACCCTACAATGAATGTTCAGATCTTGCTGGCCCAGCTGTAGTAGTATTTTCCCCTCTGCTCATTGAGTCCTACCATTTTCAGAGGCTACTGCATTTACCACCTGCAGTTAAAGATTTACATCATTGATGATGGTGGATTTTTGCTGAGATGCCAGGTTAACTAAGCTGTGGCAGCCGATGCACACACAAACTGGCCACTCTCATCTCTTTTTCCTCCTCCAGTTCACATAAACAGTGTGCCTCTGCCAGAAATTATTTCCATTGCAGGAGTCAGGAACTCTTTCAGCTGCTCCACCAAGGTTCACAGAGCTAATCTGCAAGGGCTGTGAGTCCGACTCTCGGATGCCTTGAAAAGAGTCATTTTGCTGCGTGGCCTACATGTGCCATCTGGCTTATCTCTGTTGGTAAAATGGGGCTAACTATATTTATTTGCTCAGCAGTGTTCTGGAAGATTCTTAAAAGGCCTAAAAGAACTGTGGGTCATAAATCCCATTGGTTGTCATCCCTCATCCCCAGTGATGAAGTTGGAATTGTATTCAAGTCATGAAAGTTGAAATAGTTAAAAATCCCTTAAAAATGGGGTATAGAAACTAGTGCACAGAGCTCAGTTCATTCTGTAAATAAAGCTGCTAGTGACTAATGGTTTAGGATTTGATGACCTTTCCCTGAAGCAGCTCTTGATAGCAGAGAAGAAAGGATTTTCCACTTCCATACAAGCTGGACTGCATCCAAGTAATTTCAAAGCTCCTTGCTTTGAAGGAGTGCATGTGTAGCACGCAGCACATGGAGCCATGACAAAAATGGAAGGCAGGAACTGACAGTATTTTGCATACAGTCTGTGGAGAGAAGAAAACTTTCTTAAGATACCAATGAAGTTCCCATTCCTGAAGAATGCTGCTGCCTTTCTCTGTCCACATACACTGAGATATACAAGAGATCCCCTTTTAGTAAACTCTGTGGAGTATCTACAGGGTTTTGGTGGGTTTCTTTTTTTTCCCTTTAATGTTGGAACTGAATTTGTGTCAATCGTGGCCTGATCTGGCAGATACAGGGTTCAGGCCAGCTTAACTGGCAAGCCAACCAAGTCCTGGGCTGCAGCAAGAGCAGTGTGGGCAGCAGGGCAAGGGAGGGGATTCTGCCCCTTGGCTCTGCTCTCCTCAGACCCCAGCTGCAGTCCTGGGTGCAGTTGTGGAGCCCCCAGCACAGGAAGGCCATGGAAGTGTTGGAGCCAGTGCAGAGGAGGCCAGCAAGATGCTGAGAGGGCTGCAGCAGCTCTGCTGTGAGGACAGGCTGAGAGAGTTGGGGCTCTGCAGCCTGGAGAGGAGAAGGCTTCCNAAGGCCAGGTTGGATGAGGCCTTGAGTGACCTGTGCTAGTGGGAGGTGTCCCTGCCTATGGCAGGGGGTTGGAACTGGCTGATCCTTGAGGTCCCTTCCAACCTTCCCATTCTGTGATTCTATGTGATGGAAGGAAAGATTGATCCTATGATGACCAGAGGCCGTCTAGAAGGATTACTGTGTTAATTCTCAGTGGAGAATGAGAAGCAGGAGCATCTGCCCGAAGAAATATTGATGCTGGAGAAAGTAGACTGTTTTTCACAGATCACATTGGGTGATTCTGTGCTCCACAACCTCCCTGGGCAACCTGTGCCAGTGTCTCACCACCCTCACTGCAAACAACTTCCTCCTGCAGTCCTCTGGGCATGTTTGTGGCCTCCTCTGGACCTGGTCCAACAGTTCCATGTCCTTCCTGTACTGGGGGCTCCAGAACTGCACTCAGGACTGCAGGTGGTGTCTGAGGAGAGCAGAGCAAAGGAGCAGAAGCCCCTCCCTCTCCCTGCTGGCCATGCTTCTTCACAACTTGATATCGCAACTTAATGCCATAACTCCAAAGACATAACTGAGCCTGAAAACAGAAGTTTGTGGAGTTTCTTGTTGGTTGCCCTTTTTTTTTTTTTTTTTTGTTTCTTCTGGATTAAATGTAAATGTGTCTCCTCTAACTATCTCTAAAGAGGAGGTGCCAGATGAAATATTCAGTGCAAAGAGTCAGAAAATACTGCGTTGATGGAGCGTGAAAAACACGGGCGGGAGCCAGTAGAGTTGCTTTGTAGCTGTGACCCTTTCAGTCTGCATGCATGGGGTTAGTTTTTATTGTATTCAGTGGGTGTGATCACAGAGAAGTGACAGGATTGTCTGGTTGCTTGTTTTGTTTTTCATTAATACAAAAGAAATTAGAGTAGCTGTCAGGTTCCTGCCTTCTCAGTGGCTGCAGTACTCTGAACCCTGGCAGTGTGAACAAGTGGCATTGGAGCTGGGAACCCAGTGCACTTTGCTGATAATATCTCTTTTCACCTTCTCTTATCTATTTATGGAGCATTTGCTGAGCAGGAAGCAAGGTGCATTCACCTGAAAGTTAAAAGTATTCTGCTGCTTCACACAGGATACTCTTGGTTTTACTGCAAATGTCCCAAACTCCAAGCTCAAAGTGACCAAAGAATCATCAGTAACGCAGTTAAGTAGAATTATTTGTTCAGCAGTAGCAGGTGGAATGGATTGGTGCATTTGATCATGACTTGGAAATGTCATGTGGAGCCTTTCACATAACTGAGCAGGGGGGCTGAGCACTTGGCAGCTGAACTGGACTTCTGTCTGCTTCAGTTCTGTTTTTGAAATAGGAATGTTTTTTTTACAGCACATTTTTGTTTTGTTTTTTTTTAAATCCTTTTAAGCACAGAGCTTTTTAACCACTGGAACATGGTGCTAAGTGTTTATCTCTCTCTTTTACAGGTAATGATGAGCAAGTCATACTCCATGATGTTGAAAGGTAAATACACAGTTTGTTCCCTTTGCTTCAAGATCTGCTTTAATGTCAACTCACTGGAGGCAATTTTTGTTTTAAATTAATGGTTTGGGTGAAGAGCACAGGTTGGATTTTTTTAAACCTGAAGAGCACAGGCTGTTTTTTTTTTTTTTAATCCTGAAACATGTATTTCACTTATTTAAATGTATATCTGGAATGAAATATTCCCCATCACCCAATAGAGATAGAATTAATCTTTTAAGCACTGGGGTAAGAGAGAATAGTTACTAAACACATAGGCAGTGTAGTAGGTTCTGAGTGGATTCAGAGGCAGATTATTCTGGCACATAAAGAAGTATTATGCCACATGCAGACTGTTCTGTTTGCCTTTCAGAGCACTCACCTGACATGTATTTGAGGTAGCTGATGCCTGGCCCACCCAATTACCTTTTAAAACTTTGGGAGCAGCTTCTTGCTTCTCCCTGCTATTGTGAGGCATATTTATTTTGATACAAAAGCAGTTGGGAATTAGGCTTTGTTGTGCTGCACCAAGATTAGGCTGGTGCAGCTTATATGTAATATATTTATATCTATATCTATCTATCTATATATGTCTACATCTATAGCTAATTATTTTATATATAGATATATAATTAATATAGTAGTGGTAATTTANTAGATTGGAGTTCTCTAGATATGTCTTTGTAGATTGGAGTTCTCTAGATATGTCTTTGTAGATTGGAGTTCTCTAGATATGTCTTTGTAGATTGGAGTTCTCTAGATATGTCTTTGTAGATTGGAGTTCTCTAGATATGTCTTTGTAGATTGGAGTTCTCTAGATATGTCTTTGGAGCTTACTGCTTTTGAAGTAGAAAACCTATGGAGTTAAAAGTTTGGTCTGCAGTAGTAACATCTGCATGAGTAACTTCTGCCTATTTAAGCAGTGGCCATTTAAGTAACATGAGCTTGACAAAATACAAGTATAAAGTAATATCAGGAAGAGAGGATATGTAAGAACAGAAAAATAGGACACCTCAAATCCCTTTGAGTTCCCTGAACCCTGGTTAACATAATTTGGGCATATTCCTTACTGGGTTTGTCCAAAGCCTTTTGTATTGAATTGATCAGTGTAGGTCTGCCTTCCATCATACCTTTAATCTACTTCTTGTCTAGGTTTTACATGAGAGCTGGGCAAAAGTAACTTTTTCTTACTCTCTTTATGCTTTCTCAGGAATGTTAGGTTATTTGGTGTCTGTTTCTCTCATTTGAAGGACCAGGATGGGGAGGAGCACTGAGTGTGTAGCTTTTCCAGGACCTTTTGTTGTTTGGTTTGAGAGGTGTTTGGTATTGGAAGGATTTTTCTTTGGTTGGATGTTTGGGTGTTTTGGTTGGTTTGCTTGGGGTTGGTGTATTTTGGTTTTGTTGGAGGTTTTTTTTTTTTTTGCTTGTTTGTTTATTGTTTGGGGTTTTTTATGTGGAAACTTCAAGATTTTATTCTGGTGTTTATTGTGTTCTGACTTTTTAAACTTCTACAAGGTCTTTGTCCTTGCCAGTTTTCTGCATACCACATTTTTTTCCTACTATGTCTTGCTCAGATGTTTTAACAAGTCTTTTTGGTATCTATTTTTACTGTGGTTTTGCTATCAGTGTTTTTAGGTATGCCAAGTCCAGCTGTAATGCATGCAGAATTTGTTGCTCTAAGGCCATTTGTGTCATCTTCTAAAAGAACCCTCACTGGTCTTGACACACTGAATTTTGATTGATTTCTAGAGAAAGTTGCTCTGCCTTCTTGAATCATAACACTTAGGCTATCAACTGCTTTTTCTTACTTCTAAACGGCTTCTTTGGTTCCTGCTCTTTTGGCCTTTCTGCTAATGGTCTGGGAGGCAGAATTAGTAGGTGTCAGTAAGAACATCAAGTGCCAAGTGAGCAAAACACTGATTTTGCATCAGATCTCTCTGGTGGAGTTCCCAGGAGCTATAGGGATTGTATACAGAGTGTATTCCCTAAAGAAATAAAGCTTTTGCCAAAGAAATCAAACAACCCTAGAGGCTCATGGGTTACTATTTTAGCTATGGCCTCTCTGTGACACTAATTCCTCCTTTCTGAATGATAACAAAATTTGGGACAAAGAGCAGAGAAGATGCTGTGCTTTTGTATTTATTTTTGAAATCATAACTGTGAATGGCTGAAATTTAGGTATTTGGGGGAGATTCTCCTTTTTTTTTCTGCTTTTTCTACATGGGAAAAATACTTACCTGGTCTCTCCTGAAAAACTTCATAGAAAAACCACTTAGAAGGTTGCTCTTCTATGAGCTCCAGCTGAATTTTGAACAGTACATAAACTTGTATTGAAGAATGATCTTCTCTCTTGTACTCCTTTTTACATTTAAGCAGTAAAAATGTAGTCCACAGCTCTGAAGTTCTCTTTCCCATTACCTGCTCCCAAGCTTAATCTAATACCACCTGATTTCCACAGTATCTTAACAGTGTCTCAAGTGTGCAGATTTCAGTCTGAGGGGTTTGCTGAGCTCATAGCATGACATCTGGGTCACTCTGCATGGGCTTTTTGGTTTTTACTCTTATTAAACACAAGGACCTTCTTATGGAGCTACATAAATCTTGTCACTAAGCATTGCTAGGTAGATAAAGCTGTAAATACTTTGCCTTTTTAAATCAACAGCTGGAGAAGGAAGAGTTATAATATTGTGTGTCTCTTTTGCAGCACTGAGACCTTGGATGTGTTTGCCCATGAAGATGCAGTGTATGGCCTGTCAGTGAGCCCAGTAAATGACAACATCTTTGCCAGTTCATCAGATGATGGCAGAGTTCTTATCTGGGACATCCGAGAGTCTTCCCATGGAGGTGAGATCTCTAGAAGGAAAAGGTCATTGGTTTAGGAAGAACTTAGGCAAGGCAGAGAAGGGAAAGTTGTTATGTTTATCTGTCACAATTTAGGCAGGAATTATTGGCAGAGAGTGAAAGTGATGCATAATTGTTGTGGCTGATAATAGGCAAGTTCCTTTAGTGCCTTCTCCTGAACTCTACATAGAATGGGAAGGTTGGAAGGGACCTCTAAGATCAGCCAGTTCCAACCCCCTTCATAGGCAGGGACACCTCCCACTAGAACAGGTCACTCAAGGCCTGCTCCAGCCTGGCCTTGAACACCTCCAGGGAGGTTGTGGAGCACAGAATCACCCAATGTGATCAAAGATCTGATTCTGTGCTCCACAACCTCCCTGGGCAACCTGTGCCAGTCTCTCACCACCCTCACTGCAAACAACTTCCTCCTAACATCCACTTTCAGTCTCCCCTCTGACACTTCAAACCCATTCCCCTTGTCCTGTCATTCCCAGCCCCTGTCAATAGTCCCTCCCCAGCCTTCCTGCAGCCCCCTTCAGATCCTGTAAGGCCACTCCAAGCTCTCCTGGAAGCCTTCTCTTCTCCAGGCTGCAGAGCCCCAACTCTCTCAGCCTGTTCTCACAGCAGAGCTGCTGCAGCCCTCTCAGCATCTTGGTGGCCTCCTCTGGAACCACTCCAATAGTTCCTTGTCATATACACCTGAGAAGAAAACTGTGGAGCTAGGCTATTTTGATAACAGGGTGAAGGAAAACACCAATAATTAGTGACAAATTAGAAGTTTATTTTAGCTAACATTTTTTTATCTGGCAATCTGATGTTGCTTGTCTCTCCACTGGGGTAATGCAGGCCATTGCTTCTCAGTGGGGGCTGCTGTTTTACTAACACAGCTTTTCATGTCCCAGCAGGAATCTGATGTGATGATGCAAATGTAGAATGTCAGTTTTGGTGTTAAACCTTATTTGGAGCTGCCAGCAGCAATCTCTGCAGAATTTGGTCAGGCTGGTAGAAGTTGCCTGCTGTAGAAGTTTGCTTCTGTACTTCCGGTTACTTCTGCCTCTTGTGACAGTGGCACCAGGGGGCTTCAACTGCGGTCAGAGGCCTTTGTTTTGATCACCACTAAATGAATGCTAAAAGAGAAGCTCCCTGTGTCCAAAATCTTGTCATAGGGCATAAGAGGAGGATACAGATGGGACAGTGAAGTAAACATTAATTCTGAGTCAGTTGCTTGGTGGGTAAATAGTTTCAGAAGATATTGAGAGTGCAGCAGGGTTGTCTCATGAACTGTTTGTTTGTTTTCATGAGGAATATGAGGAAAGACCATGAAGTGCTTGTGGGGCTGAAGATGCCTGCACACAGTGCCTCAAATAAAGGGCAGTAAGAGTCTCCCAAGCATGTGAGCAGCACAGTGGTTCATCAAAGGAAATGGTGAATGGAAAAGTCTGGCATAATCCCTGGCTCTGAATAGGCATTCACCCTGGCTTCTTATTTGAGTGAAAGGGTGGCAGCATCCCACAAAAGATAGACACAACAAAGAGAATTAGGCTGTGCCTGGAGCCCTACAGCTAGCAGAGAGTTGCAGAGAAGGGCTGCAGTCAAGGCTGTTCCTCACTTTTGTCCAGACAGCATTTTAATGGAATGAGTAGGGCAGGGTTGCAGGCCAAGCACAGTCTTGTTGTGCTAATGGGTATGGGAGGGAGAGGCTCTGGATGAACACCTCTTTAACTGTGTGTGAACAGCAAAAGGCAACTCTTAATGTTTCTTATACAGGAGGAACATCCTTGTCTACTTGAACAGCTCTTTGTACAGCTTGTAAGAGGTGGCAGGCCTCTTCCCCAGGGCTGGCAGCTTGCTTTGAGCTGCACTCTGTACAAACAATGCCAAGCACAACTCCAGGCTGGGTGGGGAATGGCTGAGAGCAGCCCTGAGGAACAGGCCCTGGGTGTCTGAGGTGATGAAAAGCTCAAGATGAGGCTGCAGTGTGAATGCAGCCCAGACAGCAACTGTGTGCTGGGCTGCAGCAAGAGCAGTGTGGGCAGCAGGGCAAGGGAGGGGATTCTGCCCCTTGGCTCTGCTCTCCTCAGACCCCAGCTGCAGTCCTGGGTGCAGTTGTGGAGCCCCCAGCACAGGAAGGACATGGAAGTGCTGGAGCCAGTGCAGAGGAGGCCAGCAAGATGCTGAGAGGGCTGCAGCAGCTCTGCT
>VWYK01001606.1:0-25626 GCA_013399775.1 Semnornis frantzii | reverse complement strand
CACTCCAATGACCTCCTGAGAGCTGTGGAGGATTTGCCTCACCTCCGTGGATCTTCTCAGGCAACCTGCTCAATTGGAGCTATGTGAAGAACTTCCTCCTAACATCCAGTCTAAATCTCCCCTCTGCTATAAAAAAGATACATATATATATATATATATACATTCTCAAAGATAGTATTGTCAACTGCATAATAGAATCTGTACATGTTAATTGTCAATGTTTGGGGAAATTTTCTATCTCTATCTCTATTTCTATCTCTATATCTATCTATATCTATATATAATAAAATATTTAATAATTTTATATTGGTCTCATTACAATTCACTTATAACCCAGATTCAAACCCTTCCTTAACATTCAGTCTCTCCTCATTTGTTTGTTTGTTTTTGGGAAATGCCTCATAGTTTTAATTCTATGGTTACAGAAAATAGTCCTTTCTTGTCAGTACAATGATGATTTAAAAAAAAAAAATTTGAAAAAGAAGTTGAACAAATTCATCCTTGAGGTGATGCTCTGATGAATGCTTGAAGTTCAGACATGATGTTAAACCTGGACTGTTGCCATCATCCCAGATATGGCAGACTTCAATGAGATATTAAGTATCCAACAATGATTTAAAGATAAAATTCCCACATAGCAAGTGACAGGATGAGGGGAAATGGTCTCAAGTTAAGCCAGAGGAGGTATAGTTTGGACATTAGGAAAAAATTCTCCCCTAATAGGGTTGTGAAGGTTTGGAACAAGCTGCCCAGGATAGTGGTGGAGTCACCATTCCTGGAAGTAAAAGGAAGCTGTGTAGCTGTGGTGCTGAGGGACATGGTTTAGCAGCAGACTTGGAAGCGCTGTGTTGGTGATTGGATTTGATGATCTTGAAGGTCTTTCCCAGGCCAAACAATTCCATGATTCTATAAAAAATTGGGGACTGCTGTCCATCAAGAAGCTTAGTGAATGTTGTGTGTTCAAGGGCTAAGCTACCAGTGCCTCAAGAGATGCACTACTTCTTATCAACAATTTCCTTGTAAAGTTACTGCAGTACTTTACAGCTTTCAAATACAGAGTGTGGTAGTTTGAGGGGTCCCGGGTTCCCCCTAAACAAAACCATAGGGACAGAGACCCATCCCAGGGCCCTGCTCGTTCCAGGATATTGTAATATTCTATTCCTTTTCCGGTATCACAGATTAAAAGTGCTTCACTGCACTTCCCCCCTTTCCCTGCCTCTCTTGCTTCCACTCCTCCTCTCTGGGAACAGCACATGTTCCTCTTACCTCACAGTTGGTGAGGGTGCTGGCAAGCAGGCAAGGTGGCTTCAGCCTACCTCACAGGCTGACTGGGGGATTGCAAGGGCTGGAGTGTCAGGGCTTTAGCTATGCTAAATGAGTATCGGGAAGTGTGAGCAAAAGATATAGGTTTAACCTTGGGCTTTCTGTGATTTCTAATCTAGCTGAAACTGGTAACACTGTGGTGATGCTGTGGGAAATGCAGGTGCAGAAACACTGTTATCATGAAAGTATGTAATCATGTAGTCTAGTGCCAACTAATTAACACTTAACCTAGGGCGCATGTGCAAGATAGAATAGCCAATCTGAAAATATATGCTCGGCGCATGTCCACGTATATGGAACTTTAATCACTATATAAGAGTAGTGCTTGCTAATAAAAGTTGAAGTTGGACCTGCATCATGTTGATGTGTAGTTCTCTTCCTCTCGACCGGAGAGCTCGCGGCAGTGGAGGAATTTAGAAGCCAGTTTGGGCCTAGTAGATTTCATACTTATTCTACCTGATTGCCTTTTAAATATGCTCTTATAAACAGAATTTCTCTCTAAACTTCCAATCAGTGTACAGCATCCTCATTCTTCCTCCTGAAAAGGGGTAAAAGTCAGTTCTGTCCTCCAGAATGGGGTATGCTTGTGGCCCAAATTGGAACACAGAGTAAGATCAAGAAGAGAAGATAAACAAGCTGATGGGACAGCAAGACCAAGATATGCAGACTGGATTGGAAGATGTGGAGTGGGCACCTGCAAGGAAGGCTGTTTTATCACCCCTTCTGCCATGATTCCAGCCTGCCTCTTCTGTAACTCACAGAACATACTGCATCTGAATGATTTAGTTTCTGCTCGTTCAAGAGAGTGGACGGAAGTCCGGCAATGGCTTGTTACACCTCTTGTTTCTTTACATTTTAATGCCACTCTTCACCACTAGTGTTGCTCTTACTACCTGCTCCCTCAAGAAATATGCATAGTAAGATCTGGGGGGGTTGTATTTTTCTATTCTATGTAAAAAGTTCCTTGCTCTTATTTTGGGTAAATTTGCAAATCAGAGTTAGAAATATCCTCATTAGCAACCCATTCACATTTATATTTTGCATATTCTTGATGAATAAGACACTGAACCTTGATCTTAGATTAAAGCAAAACGGAGGTCATCCCCATATACTTTCCCACTGCTTCTTCCAACGGTTAATTAACTTCAGCTAAATATCCCCAAAACTGCTGAATCACAGAATAGTTTGGGTTAAAAGGCACCTTAAAGATCATCCAGTTCCAAGCCCCTTGCAATGGACAGAGACACCTGCTACAAGGCCAGGTTGCTCAAGGCCTCATCAAACTGGCTTTGAAAAGTTCCAGGCTTGGAGCCTCCAATTGAATTTGGTTTGAATTTGGTTTTGGCTTTCTCTTTGGTTCTAGTTCTTACCCCTTCCCACTCCCCTAACCCACTGCATTTTCTCCTGTAAACAAGTCACATCTTTCTTTTGATGCCTCTTTAAATAACTTTCTACTCTGAAAGGTTTTTGTTCTTCCAGTCTATACGTTGTGCTGACAACCCACCTCTGTGCAGTCCGCTCTTTTCCTTCACTGTACATGAGCTGAAGTGGCCATGAAGTTTGCATCGAGAGATGTCTAGAATGAAGGTGCTGAATTACTCCTGTACATGTAGGCATTCAGAAGATGCACCAACCGAATCTCAGATTGCATCTAATTTGACATTATGGCCTAATTGAGTATGCAGTTAGCCTTAGGTAACAATCACAGACCACGGTCATGTTGTGCCACATCATGTGTTGCCAAAAAACTGTTGTTCCAGTCTAACACGGAAGCCTGGAACTAAAATCATCCTTTTGGAAATGCCTCAATGATCACAAAACCTCCAGATATCAGCTAATAGAGATGTCACTTAACAAGCAAGACCCTTTTTGATTGCTCCACATCTCTAGTCTACCTAACATGGAAATGCAAGTACAACATCATGGAGACCAGTGACAAGTGGCATCCCTCAGGGCTCAGTGCTGGGACCAGTGTTGCTTTAACATCTTTGTCAGCGACATGGACAGTGGGATTGAGGTACCCTCAGCAAGTCTGCGGGTGACACCAAGCTGTGTGGTCTGGTTGACATGCTGAAGGGAAGGGATCCTTCCATGGAGACCTAGACAGGCTGCAGAAGTGGGTCCAAGCCACCCTCATGAAGTTCAACAAGGTTAAGTGCAAGGTCCGGCACCTAGGTCTAGGCAATCCCAAGCATGAATCCAGGCTGGGGGAGGAGTGGCTCGAGAGCAGTCTGAGTCTCCCCTCTTGCAGCTTCACTCCATTCTCCCTTGTTGTATCATAACAACATCTTGAAAATGTACCTCCCCAGCAATCCTGTACCCACTTCAGGCACTGGAAGGCTGCTCTAAGATCTTCCCTTTTCTTCTCCAGGCTGAACAGCCACAATGCTTGCAACCTGCTCCCATAGAGGAGGTGCTGCAGCCCTCTAATCATCTTTGTGGCCTCCTGTGGACTTGTTCCAACAGTTCCATGTCCTTCTCATGTTGGAGACCCCAGAATTGGATGAAGTGCTCCAGGTGGGGTCTCAGCAGAGCACAGCAGCAGGCAGAATCCCCTCCCTGTCCTGCTGCTCACACTGCCTATGATGCAGTGCAACATGGCTGTCTTCTGGGCTGCCAGCAACTGTTGTTGGCTCATGGTGAGTTTGTCATCAACTGACATCCCCAAGTTCTCCTCAAGGCTGCTTTTGAGCCACTCCTCACCCAGCCTGTGTTTGTGCTTGCAACTGCCCTGACCCAGGTGCAGCACCTTGCACTTGGCCTAGTTGAACTTGGGCCCACCTCTCAAGCCAAGTCCCTCTGGATGGATCACTTCCTTTCAGCATGCCAGCTGGAGCAGATAGCTTGGTGTCATCCACAAACTTGCTGAAGGTGCCTCAATCCCACTGCCCATGTCACTGCAAGATGTTAAACAGCACGGGTCCCAGCACTGACCCTACATCCTTACACCTGTTCTACAGCAACTTCCATGGTGTTTCAAGTGACTGCATGAAAGGACACTGATTTTACTCCTGAATTCTGTTTGAAGCCTGCAAGGTACATGAATGCCACTGCCACACAAGCACCTCTGGTAAATGGTCTGGACATGGATTTGACAGCCTCCGTGTACTAAAGGGCATGGTACTCATTCTACACTCATAAAACAAAACACAACAAGACAGGAAGAACCCCCACCCACTTCATTAAAAATAAAACATCTCACTAATGCAGCAGCGCTTTTAGAATTTTCTTTCTAATACAGCAATTACAGGAATCATCTCTGCCCTAAACTGACTCTTCTGAACATCAGATTTCTCCTTGTGTGGAGTGCTTTGACATTAAAATAGACTTGCTGGCTAGCTGCAGAGCTGAGAAGCCACACACTATTCCCCATGTATCTTTGTTTAGTGGCTCTGCACAACAGATGGAATTTTATGTCATGCAGCATTAGGCTACTGTTAAATTTTAATTTCAATGAATGGTCTTTGTACTCTTTCTTCACGCACACCAGGGATATTTTAGGCATCCATTTCCCTTCTAATTAGCTTTTATTGCTGAATTCATTCTGAATCTCTGGAAGTCATTAGATTCTCAAACATTCACAGCTGAATTTACTTACTCTCTAATAAAATTAATTAGTTCTTCAGAAAAAAAAATGGCTACATTTGCTCTATCTCTATATATGTAGGTTAAGTATTGAATGTCTGCAGTTCATAGGTTCATAGATTCACAGAATGGTTTAGGTCAGAAGGAATCTTAAACATCATCTACTTCAAACCTCCCTGTCATGGGCAGGGACACCTCCCACTAGAGCAGCTTGCTCAAGGCTCATCCAACCTGGCCTTCAACACCTCCAGAAAGGGGACATCCACCACCTCCCTGGGCAACCTGTTCCAGTGTCTCACCACCCTCATGGGAAAGAATTCCTTCCTAATCTCCAGTCCAAATCTGCCCTCCTCAAGCTTCAATCCATTCCTTATGATCCTATCACTACGAGCCCTTTTAAACAGTCCTTCCTCAGCTCTTCTGTAATCCCACTTCAGGTACTGGAAGGCCACTCTAAAGTCTCCCCAAAGCCTTCCTTTTCCAGGCTGAACAGCCCCCGCTGTCTCAGCCTGTCTCCATAGGGAAGGTTCTCCAGCCCTCTGATCATCTTCATGGCCTTCTCTGGACTTGATCCAGCAGCTCCATGTCCCTCTTATGCTGAAGGTACCAGAACTGGATGCAATAGTGCAGGTGAGGTCTGAGTAGAGCAGAGGGGCAGAATCACAGTAATCCTGGCTTTTATCCTTGTCATTAATACCACTGCTTCTCAGGCTGATGCTTCACCTACTTAACTTCAATCGAAGCCTGTTTCAAGGACTTTGTTCCTAGATTATGACACAACATCACTTCTACAGAAATCTGTCAAAAAACTGTTACGTATTGTGAGCTTCCTTAGAATAATGTGTTCACTGTAAAACTGCCTTAGCCTTAAAGCCTCAAGCACTGGTAAATACTGCTTGAGAAATTCAGATGATCTATGCTGATGAATTGTGTTAAGAACTTTTAATTGGTCTATTTGAAAGAAGAGAAACAACTAAGGAGGAAAGTGCTAAAAATCAGGAGATCTTGCCAGTGATTTACTAGAATAAAGTATCAAGAATATTTATACTACTGGGAAAAGAAAAAGTAAACAAACCTTAGAATAGGAATCATTCAGGTTGGAAAAGACCTCCAAGACCACTGGGTTCAACACTGAGTCTAACACTGCCAAGGCCGCCACTGAACCATGTCCCTCAGTGCCACATCTACACATCTTTTGAACAGCTCCAGGGATGGCAAGTCCACCACTTCCCTAGGCAGCCTGATGCAGGACTTAACCACTCTTTCTGTGAAAAAGATTTTCCTAATATCCAAAATAAACCTCCCCTGGCACAAAATGCGGTAAGTTCCTCTCATTCTTTCACTGTTAGCTGGGATCAACATCCATCTCCCTTCAGGGAGTTGTAGAGAGCCATGAGGTCTCACCTCAGCCTCCTCTTCTCCAGACTAAACATACTGCTCCCTCAGTCACTTCTCACAGGACATGTGCTCTAGGCCCTTCAGTAGCTTTGCTGCCCTTCTCTGGAACTGCTCCAGCACTTCAGTGTCTTTCTTGTAGTGAGGGGCCCAAAGCTGAATCCAGCATTCCAGGTGTGGCCTCACCAGTGCTGAATGCAGGAGGGCAACCACTGCTCTGGTCTTGCTGGCCATTTGATCCAGGCCAGGATGTTGTTGGCCATCTCGGCCACCTGAGCACATGCTGGCTCATATTCAGCTGGCCTGTCAACCAAAACCCCCAGGCCTTTTTATGCTGGGCAGTTTCCACCCACTCTTCCCCAGGCCTATAGTGTTTGTGAAGTTGTTTTGAAAAAAGTAATGTGCCTGTTTTTGTTATTATTTAACATTTGGAGAGTTGCTTCTAAAAAAGTCTTGGGCAGCTTAGTGGCACAGCAGCATTAAGCTCTAATTTATCATTCTGCTATAACTGAGAAAATGAAGAATTTACCTTCAGGGAAGAGGCAGAGAAAGATTTCTTATTGTATGGACTACAGCAGAATATTTATGACACTAGTTAAGAAATCTTGACAGCTTCTGTGGTAACCTCCTGTTTGAAGAAGTGTAAACTTGTAAGTGTAGAAGTGGTTATTACATAGCTTCTACACAAGTAATTCGCAAAATATTAGGATATTTTTAGTAGTGAGAAACTCAGAATTGAGCTTAGCATATAATTAGTTTCCTTAATACTTCTCATACTATCAACACACAAACAGCACTACTTTAGAAGCTGATGAGGAACATGCTGTAGAGATTTGTATCTATTCGTGTAGCTAAATGTGCAGGATCCTAGGGTAAGAACAGATGCGAGCACCACGAAGCAAGGGGAAGTTGGCCAAGCAGCTATGCACAGTATTAAGCAGTTCAAATTAACTAGTTAACTGAGTGTGTCCCCTTTAAAAGCTTTGGTTTGAAGTCACTTCAAGGTTGTATCAGAAGAGTAATTTTTATATTCTGCAGGGTTTCTCCAAGTTTAATCCTTTTCAAGCAGTTTTGTTCCACAGGTAAAAGGTCTTTAATCATTCCATGAGAAATGGGGAAACAGAAACACTTCTTTCATCAGTCTTCCCTCTGCTTAGGGGGAACTGCAGCTTAGATACACAGCAGACAAGACTAAAAACGTATCCTGAAACTCACTTGATCGTAAAGTTTTTTTCCTCAGGAATAATACTGAAACTTAATAGGTTAAATTAAAAAAGTCAGTACAGAAGTAAAGAATTAGATCACTCAAGGAAATTAAAAGGCCAAATCTGCTTTGCCTGTATGAAACAACTGATATAAAGAAAAGCAAAAATGATTCAAAATGTTATTTTCTTTCACTTTGTCATTATTTCCAGGCAATGCTTTGTCACAAGATTAAGACAAAATAAGTTAATGTATTTATAGAAAGTGTTTAAATATGCACGATCATGAAGTATGGCACAACCTCATTTTATCTTATTCAGACTCATAAAATGTGAAATAAAATTATATTTTCCCCCAATTCAACCTTTTCTAAAAGGAAATGCTGACTAAGACAAAAGAATCATGCAAACCAGATGATCAGAATAAAAGGAGCATCTGAAGTAGGGATGCTCACTGAAAAGCTTTCGTGTTTTTTCCTCAACAGCAATTATGTGGGTTTGGTTTTTGTCAGGGTTGGGGTTTTTTTGGTTTGTTTTTTTTTTTTTCATAAATAAGTTGAAGCAATGGTTAATAGAGATTTATTTATGAATTTGTTACACCGGAATTTTAAATAGTCTCAAGAATTCAAGATGACCAAAAATGAAATAATTAAAAAGAAGCCACCTGCTCCCATTAGCATGCCTAATTTCCTCTCTGCTTTATGGAGCCATATCCCTCATGAGCATATTCCACATCTCCTCTGATGTACTTTTCCAACACTATTTATTTTTTTCCAATCTTCAATTTTCACTTAATCATAGAATCTTAGAATGGTTTGAGTTGGAAAGGACCTTAAAGATCACCTAGTTCCAACTCTCTGCTGTGGGTAGGGACTCCTCGTACTAGACCATCTTGCTCAAGGCCCCATCCAGTTTGGCTTTGAACACTTCTAGGTTTGCCACCTCCACAGCTTCTCTGGACATCCTGATCCAGTGCCTCACAACCTCATAGGGAAGGATTTCTGCCTAATGTATAATGTAAATCCAGCTTCCTCCAGTTTGAAACCATCACCTCTTGTTCTGCCACTCCCTGCTTTTGTAAAAAGAGCATCTCCAGCTCTCCTGCAGGTCCCAGGAAGGCTGCTCTAAGGTTTCTCCAGAGACTTCTCCAGGCTGAACAGCCCCAACTCTCTGAGTCTGTCCCCACTGATGGGGTGCTGCAGCTCTCTGATGATATTCATAGCCTCCTCTGGACCCACTTCAACACTTCCATATTAGAAGAACGAATAATCTTCATTCCAGCCACATTTTAAAGAAGTTAAAAGATTATTCAGACTTCCTGGTTAGCAAATCAGGGCTGTTTTGGGTTTTCAAGCTGATTTATATCCCTGAAGCATGTGCAATTTTTGCTTTAAAGCACTGTGTTAACAGTTCCTTGAAACTTTGAGTACTTCTCTTTGAAGTAACACATGACAGCATTTCTCTTTGAAACATTCAAACCTGTTTCTGCTACTTGTGGGCTATAAAGTCACTTCTCCACTGAAACCCATACACTGCAGCTCTGTATCATTGGTACCTTTTCAAGTTTGGGGTGTTTTTTTTTTTTGTTTTTTTTTCTTCTGCAGCTTTTGTTTGGAATCATTTTATTGTGTCAGTGACTAACAGGCCTCCCTGAATTGTCATCCTTTATTGCCCATTCCTGCCAGCTGCAAAAATACTGGCTTCCTTTTTTAATCACAAAATGAATTGTTGCAGGAATGGGGAATGCTACAGTTTCCTCCACATAACATTCTCCAATCAGAAAATTATAATTTCTCAGATGCAGTAGCACAATATACTAGGAAACAGCTGCATAATTTAACTTAATTGTTAAGCAATATCTCATTATAGCCAGACAGTAAATTCAGCATCTCCCATCTCTTTGTGTGTGCCTCTTGTCTTTTCAGTGCTTGCATCACATTCACTTACTCATCTGGCTTTCTGCTCCCAAAGGTGCTGGAAAAAGTCACATTTGCGATGAAAGTGAATTTAATCTTCTTTCAGAACCAGTTTAAATTCATGGTAGTTGCCTGAGATTCAGATTTATAGAAAAGTAAGTCCTTCTAGATAATCCTGCAATGTTTAGTAGCAGATACTCATCCGAGTTTTTTAAACAAATCTGAAATAAACATTCTGTATCCATGATAAGTGAAGATTCAGTTTGGAATTACATCTTAACTTCCAAAGGCCTGTGACAGCAGTAAATATTGCTCAGCGGGGCAGAGGTGGAGAGCTGCCAAAAGAGCACAAGCCAACATGAATGTGTGGTGAGCACCTAATGTATGACTTGTTGTAAGACACTGTGAGACAAGAAACCATTTGTATGCCCCACTGGTTTGTCTTCATCTAAGACAATATAATTTGTTGCATGAACTTAAGCCTTCCAGTACCTGAAGGGGGCCTGCAAGAAAACCAGGAAGGGACTTTTTGCAAGGGCTTGTACAGGTAGGATGAGGGAGAATGCATTGAAGCTGGAAGAGGGGAGATTTATGCTGGAGATTAGGAAGAAATTCTTTCCAGTGAGCATGGTGAGACACTGGAACAGGTTGCCCAGGGAGACTGCGGATGGTCTTTCCCTGGAGGTATTCAAGGGGAAGTTGGATGAGGCTTTGATCAACCTTGGTCTAGTGGAAGGTGTCCCTGCCTATGGCAGGGGGTTGGAACTAGATGATCTTCAGGGTTCCTTCCAATCTAAACCATTCTGTGAATCTATGACCTGGATCAGGTCACATTGGCAGGATAACATCACCTCTTCCCCAACACACAGTCAGTCTAGTCCTTTTGCCTGTCTTTAGTGTGCCTTAATGAAGCTTTCACCCTAAAGCAGTTCTGGTTTAGATTATCTTCACTTCCGAGATTTATTTTTGTTAATACTTTCTGAATCAATTAGTATTTATTTATGCACTTGTGTCTGAGTTCAGTGGCCAGACTCAACTATTTGCTTAGTGTATCATACTACCGTCTACATGCTGATTCCCACCTTCTGTGCAAGTTACTAATTTCCTAGATTCTCTAGGTTGAGGGAGGAAAAATCTCCACTCAGTTTCTCTATTATATCTATTTTGTGTTTAACTAACTATTCCAAACATGCATCACTTTTATTGTCTAACCACTTGTTTAGATATCTCTACAACATTTTTAGTGTCTCATGAAACAAAACCACAAAAAGCTGATAGAGTTGTTAGCAACTTGACCATGTCATCAGGCCTGGCTGCTGCTGGATCCTGCTGTTTTGGAACTGAAGTTTTCTTGTGTTTTGAATGTCTGTGTTATCACAGCTAGGAATAACACAGATTCACAGATGTCACTGGGCTGGAAGGGACCTTTGAAGGTCATCTTGTCCAGACCCTCTGCACTCAGCATGGACACCTCCAATTAAAGCAGGCTGCTCAGGGCCACATGAAGTTTTATATTGAATGTCTTCAGGGATGGGGCTTCAACCACATCCCCAGGCAGCCTGTTCCAGTATTTCACCACTCTCATTGTGAAGAACTTGCTCCTGATGATCAACCTGAATCTTCCCTGCACCAGTTTCAAAACACTGCCCCTCATTTTGTCTTAAATAGTTGTACATTTCTCTCCTGTATTCTTAACCAATAGTTTCTATATTTCCTGGGAGAAAGAAAAGACTTTACTGAAGTGGAGATAACTCACCCTCTAGCCTTCCAGAAGAGATCACCTGGAGCACAGTCTCTCCAATCCTGGAAATAAAGCAGATAGAATCTTCATTTTAAGCTTACTTTCAGTCAGGCTAGAAGCATACAGAACTCATTTTGAGTGAGGTCAGAAGAGTAAATATGAAGAACAACTGCTTACATTCCCCTCTAAGTTAAGACTTCTATCGAGAAACACTCAAGAGATTAGGAAAACTTCCATGACCTTTTTCCTTGCCAGTTCTATGTGGTTTAAGCAACCAGTAATTAAAGCTTTGCTATACAACTATAGTCAAACGTTAACACAAATTAAAGTGCAGCCCTTTGTAAAAGGTTGTGAGGTTTTGCTCCTTTATTATTGTTCAATGTTTTGTTTGAGGAGATTAAAATAAGATGACTTGGATTAAAAAAAAAAAACCAAAACCCCACAACCAAACAAAAAAACCAAACCACCTAACACTGGGAATCTGAAAGTGTTTTGCCAGAATATGTAATTACTGATAACACTCAATCAGCCCTGCCATTGCTGCTCTGTGAAGTCCTCCACCTGCTGAAACTTGGCCACTTTCTAGTGGCTTTTTTGGCATTATCACTTGGCAATGCCACATTTTTGGCATTACCAAACAAAAAAACTTAAATACAGAATTTTAGCATATTTAAACCCTTTCATAATCAAATGTTGGGGTTTCTTTTCTGATCATTGCACAGTAGCACTTCATTAGAATGATCTGGGAAGTTCAGAACACAGATTCACAGATTGCATGATGTTTGAAGGGACCTTCAAAGGTCATCTTGTCCAAAGCCCCTGCACTCAGCAGGGACTCCTCCAACTAGAGCAGGCTGTCTAGGGCCACAGTGAGTCTGATATTAAATATCTCCAAGGGCGGGGCTTCAGCCACATCCCTGGGCAACCTGTTTCAGTATTTCACCACTCTCATAGTAAAGAACTTCCTCCTGATGTCCAAACTAAATCTACCCTGCTCTGGTTTCAATCCATTCCCTCTCATCCTATCACTACAATCCCTTGTCAAAAGTCCTTTCCAGGCTTTCTTGTAGCCCACTTCAGGTACTGAAAGGCTGCTCAAAGGTCTCCCCAGACCTTTGTCTTCTCCAAGCTGAACAGTCCCAACTCTCTCAGCCTGTTCCCATGGAGGAGGCTCTCCAGCCCTCTGATCACCTTCATGGCCTCCTCTGGATCTCCTCCAGTAGTTCCATGACCCTGAAGAAATTGCACCTATGTAATTAGGAGATGAATCAGGTCTGTTCAAAATGCTGAAGAGTGACAGCTATTGTTTTGCTAAGGAAATTCTCCCCAGAACACTGTTTGTCAATCAGCTGGTGTGAAATACTTGCTTACAGCTCTAATAAAATCTGTGGGTCTGCTTACAAGAGGGTAAACAATACAAAACAAACCCAAACCACTTCTGTGGTCAGTGTGGCATCTCTGTAAGCAATAGCAAACCAGAACTAAATCTGAAATGCAAAAGCTGGAAACAATGACTCAAGTGTAACTGATGTCTAATATGCAAAGGCAAACAATAACTCCATTAGCATCTTTTGCAGTTCCCTGATACCCAACCACACTTATCAACAAGGAATCAAGTCCTCATTCTGCATGAATTAACCTTCATCTTTATCTCTGGGAGTTTCTGAATGGCAAACACTATAACAACCATCGAGATTAAAATGTTAGCCCCAAGTCAGATACCTGATACAAAGGAGGAAGCTTTAATTCGACTTTTAAATTGCTTCAATAATGTTACATTCAACTTTTTTCTGCATGGATAAACATTAATTCATCCAGGAAAGAAATGCTGCCATGTTTAATTCAAGAAATTAAAAAACTTAGTTATTAAAAGACCTTCATTTAGCATTTCCTTTGGTATTTCATGCCTTGGTTGGTACAGAGATGCATCAACAGGCCGTGATAAATAGGTTAAACAAAGCTGTACAAATTCTGCCCAAATCAAGCATTTGGGTTTTTATTTCAACAGCTTTTTACACAGGCAACTGTGATAAAAAGAATTGGCCTAACTTTTAGAGCAGATGAACACAAATGCTGCAGTTCACTAATGGGTAGGTAACAACTAACAAAGAGGGCTCTTGAAGCCTGGAAGGTTTAATTCTCTTCTTCATCACTAAATTGAGGTGTTCCTTAAAAAAAAACAACAACTGACAAACCAGATGATTGACTCTTGATAAGAAAGGTGCTAATCAAAAGCCTGCTAAATCACAGTCTGAAAATCTCTGCTCTGATAAATAGCTCCTAAAAATGCCTTTTTACTTTGAAAAAAGATAGAGAATTAGAAAACTGCAGAGAATTAAGTATAGAGACTAAAACAGAGAATAAAATATAGAGACAAAAATAGAGAATTAAACAATTCCCTGAACTGCTTTAAAAATATGCTGACTTCTACCAACTGCCAAGTGAACAGTCCCTTGAAATAAAACAAATCAGCATTAATCTGATTTAATATGATCTTTATTAAGGGAAAAAATATAGCAAAGCCCACACACTGTGTGTAGAAAACTTAAACTGTTATGGAATTTCGAGCTTGATTTCTCCAACAAATTCTTTAAGCATCCACATTCTGTAGGAGATTGTATCATTAGTAGAAATAGATCCTTCCCCACCAATTAGAGAACCCAACATTTTTATTTCTTCTTCTATAATTTAATTTTGTGCTCATTACACAGATAATATTCCAGCTCGCCACATCCCTGCTGCACCCCCTGCGAGATGGGTTGAAAGGGTTCTGGCAGCAATCTAAATTCAGGGGGTTTAAGGTAATAGGCTATCCCAAAGGGGTTGGGTAATAAGGAGGAAAAGATTTTTCCATCAAGTTCAAGAACTTTCTTTCTCAGCTTCAAATTAAGATAGGTGATTTTAATCACTGCTCTATTTCTTCTCCTCTGCCCCTCCAGATTGAGTAGTACAGTGTTCTTATGACAGTTCTTAACTGAGTTTTAGGGATTCATAGACTGATAGAATAGTTTGAGTTGGAAGGGACCTTAAAGATCACCTAGTTACAACCCATCTGCCACGGGCAGGGACATCTTCCACTAGGCCAGGTTGCTCAAGGCCTCATCTAACCTGGTCAGTGGCCATTGCTGGCTCATGCGACAGCAGCTCGTGAGTTTTTCATCAACTGACATCCCCAAGTCCTTCTCTTCCAGGCTGCTCTCCAGCACAGTCCTCGCCCAGCTTGGATTTGTGCTTGGAATTGCCCTGACCCAGGTGCAGGACCTTGCGCTTGACCTTGTGGAACTTCATGAGGCTAAGCCTACCTCTCCAGCCTGTCCATGTCCCTCTGGATAGATTTCTTCCTGTCTGTGGCCATTTGAGATAGATTTCTAGCTCAGACATTTAAAAAAAAAAAAAGTGAACAGAGAAACTTGGAAGTGGAAGCTCTGAGTGGAGAGGTGAACATTCTAGGGATAGGCCATATAATGGCAATGGTGGATAAGTTAATATAATTTCACTGGAGCAACAAGAACTTTATGTCTGGAAGCACAGTTTATACCTCCCCCTTGCTGCTTCTGCTGCTCTTTTGGCTGCTGCTGCTTTTGCTCCTTCGCGGCTGCTTGACCCTTTCCCCATCTTCCTAAAGGTTATTATATTTCTATAGTAGTTTATTCTCCTTATACTATTATGTTTAGTTTAAACTATAAGAAATACAATTTCATTTCTCCTGACTTTTTCAAAAAAATCCACGTTGTAGTGAGTTTACTCTACGGGGGAGGGATTCGCTCTAACCCAGTACAGCTCCGGCATGTCAAACAGACCACACAACTTGGGGTCATCTGCAGACTTGCCAAGGGCTCCTCAATCCCTATCTCTGGCAAAGACCCTTTTTTTTTTAAGCTGGGAAATTCAAATGACCATTTGGCAAGAAAGCTGCATTGGGACTGGGTCCCAGACACCTTTTTGACCCAAAGGCATACTACATTCATCCACTCAGAAAACTATTTTGACCAGAGAGCTCCAGGCCATTGAAAAATCTGAGCCATTCCTTTCTGGACAGAGCTTTTGAAGTGCCATTTGTTAAGAGCATTCTTACTTTTTCTCTTATTTCATTTTCATACTTTGAGCTTAATGCCAGAAGCAGTCTGTGAGGGGACAAAGATTCATTGCAACCTTTGGCTCTCAGGTGTTTGCCTCAGCCACTTCCAGTTTCTGTTTCTCTTTTGGGTCACACTGATTCCACAGACCTTCAACTGTTGAGGAGCCATCTCTAAAGCAGTTTTTGTGATGGATTTACACAGGTAGGCAACAGTATCAGAGGAAGATCCAAGCCATACAGCATGGCTAATCATCCACATCCCAGCTGTTAGTAGATGTCCAGGGTATGCCTGAGGAATCCCAGCAGCTAATGCAGCAATCATTAAGTGCTCGCCTCACAGCCTGGGATTAGGAAGCTAACAAGATAAAGCAAATATGATTCTGCACATTACAAGCTGGCTTTAAGGGATCAGTTTTGTATCAGAAATGCATAGTGCAATCCCAGATCAGAAACCTGAGGCAACAGCACTCCTCCCTGAGCTGTCCTGTCTAGGAAGTGTTATGAGCCCCAGCCACTGTTACAGTCCTTGTCCAGATTAGAGCTGGACCAGAAATGATTCTGCTCAGTGCTGTGACTTCCCATCTCAGGCTCTACTCACTGAGGCACTTCCTGCAGTTCAGGGCAGGTTTGCACAGCCAGGGGCTGCTGCTAGCAGGGAGAAACTGATGGGAGAGTTCCTGCCAAGGGCTGGGCTGCAGGCCAAGGGCACTGCCACAGCTTGTGCACCATACAGGGGTGCAGTAACTAAAGGTTAGACCTGCAGGGAGGAGCGGACAGGACAGGTGACCCTAAACTGCCCAACAAGGAATTGCATCCCATGGACGGCATCTTCAACAGAAAGACTCTTCTTCACTGGCCAGTGCCCCAGAGGACTCTGTCCTTTCTGCCTTCCATCCCAATCCCCGTGTTTCTGAATGCAGTTCCAGAATACACCTCCTGAATCTGGTTCTTGTCTGCCACACTGAGACTGGGACTCCATCACAAAGTTTACTATTAAACAGCACTGGAAATTTATTTTTTTTTTTTTAATCCATGTGTGCCCCTATTTTAATCTTGTACTCTCAAGAACATCATCACAATTTATCTTCTTGAAGTGGTTACCAACCTCGGTATCTGTCTATGTGATATTTAACTCAGGGAGAGGTTGATATTCATATAAAAATACTCCTTTAAATGAAGCTTCTGTCCTCACCTCATTTTCCAGCTGGCTTTTTAGTGCAGGCAAAGCATAAGGCAGGCACATAACAACTCAAGAGGGTTTCGTGGTGCCATATAAATAAAAATGCCTCTTCCACCTCAGCTTGGACTTTTTTATCACACTACCTACTCTGGAAGGCATAGGTATGGTCACAGATACAAACATGGCTATTCAGAGCTGCACTTCTCAGCGTTCACAGAGCAGTGAGTAGGCTGTTCCCATTTAGCAGTGACACTGCTGAACAGCAGTGGAGATTCTCCATGGGAGTGAAAAGAACTCTGGACAGGCAACCTGAACTCAAGAAGATGCATTAAAGGAGTTTTCATCAGATTTTGAAGTATTCCAGCTGACAAAGACAACAATCTTCATTTCTTCTTTTCTAAAATGCCAAGTCGTGGAATCACAGAACGGTTGGAGTTGTAAGGGACCTTTGAAGGTCATCTAATCCACCCACCCTGTAAAAGCAGGACCATCTGGAGCATGCTGCACAGGAGCACTTGCAGGCAGGTTTTAAAAGTCTCCAGAGAAGGAGATTCCCAAGCTTCTTTAGGCACCCTGTTCCAGTGCTCCAGCGACCTCATGGGAGAGAAGTTTTCCCTTATGTTGAGGTAGATCTTCCTATGTACTAGTCAAGTTAAGGAACTTTTGTGTCTTGTAAAACAAAGGTTGGAGGAGGGGGGGACAGGGGACGGAGGACTGAGCTGTTAGGATCAACTATAATTCCTTTCATTTTTCAGTAGAATCACGGATTTGCTAAGGTTGGAGAAAACCTCCAAGATGGAGTTGAACTGTTCACCCAGCACTGCCAAGCCCATCACTAAACCAGGTCCCTAAGTGTCACATCCACACATTTTTTGAACACTTCCAGAGACAGCAATTCCACTGCCCTAGGCAGCCTGTTCCAGAGCTTAACCACTCTTTCAGTGAAAATTTTTTTCCTAATATCCAACTTAAAGCTCCCCAGGTACAAACTGAGGCTGTTTCCTCTCATCTTGTCACTTGTTTCCTGGGAGTATTGCCTGACTCTCACCTTGCTACAACTTCTTCTAAGGGAATTGTAGAGAGTAAATGAAGCTGGTTAGAGCACAGTCACTCACCACACTGCTTCCTGCTGCTAATGCAGCAGCTGCTATCTAAGCAAACAGAACATGACCCAGGAGAAGAGGGCCTTCCCTGAAACACTTGCTGCTACTGATAGGTCTTGCTGTATTATTTGATGTTATACACTCAAATGTATGTGTACACTAACATGGTGTGACAAAGACAGAAGCAGTTTCTGTACCATCCTGGACAGGAGGCAGTGAGGAGCCTCTGGGGAAAGATTTGGTACATCTGTTACAGAGGAAGATTCATGGATTCATAGAATGGCTTGAGTTTGAAGGGACCTTAAAAATCATCCACTACCAACGCTCCTGCCATGGGTAGGAATATCTTACACTAGAGCAGTTTGCTCAAGGTCTCATCCAGCCTGGCCTTGAACACCTCCATGGATGGGACATCTACAACCTCCTCAGGCAACCTGTTCCAGTGTCTCGCCACCCTCACTGCAAAGAATTTCTTCCTAATCTCTAGTCTAAATCTGCCTCCTTCAAGCTTGCAGAATCATTACAAGCCCTTGTCAAAAATCCTTTCCCAGAGTTCTTGTAGTCCCATACTAGGTATCGGAAAGCTCCTCTAAGGCATGGGCCCACCTGTCAAACCTGTCCAAGTCCTTCTGAATGGTCTCCTCTCTCACTTCAAGAAAAATGAGGAGTAGACAGCAAGCTTTTCCTCTCTTTTCAGCCCTCTTGGAAGTTTTGGTCATACATGACACAGTTTTTGTACTTGCCACACCACAGTAATTCAGCTGAGAAAAAGCACAATACAGGTGCAGCCTGTTAAGTCCCTCTAAAGTAACTGTCAGACCTCAGAAAACAATAACTAAATTGAAGATATTAATGCATTAAAATTAAAGGGGAGGAAAAAAGGAAACTAAAACCTGTTAACTGACCTGAAACACTGGCGAAAATTAACCAGAAGCCAAATTATCTTGTTGTACCATTTACATAATTAACCTAGCCTGGTTGAAGGCTTCTGAGTTATAAATAAAATAAAAGGATGCTTTGGATTCTTAGCCTGGTTTGCTAAATGATTTGTCCACATAATTTGCAGGTCCATTTTGTATGTAAGATCACATCCACCCCAGGACCTTGCCTATTTTCAGGATGAAGCATTCTTGGCTATTATTTTTGAATGTGAAGTTTCAAAGCTGTGCAGCAATGACTGGGAGTTTTAGGAGAAGGCAGCAGCAAGAATAAACTGGCCGAGTGAGAAGTGGCCCAAGAGCAGGCTGGAGGAGAAGAACTTGGGCATGTCAGCTGATGAAAAACTCACCATGAGCCAGCAATGGTTGCTGGCAGCCCAGAGGGTAGCCCTGTGCTGGGCTGTGTCCAAAGCATTGAGAGCAGTAGGACAGGGAGGGGATTCTGCCACTCTGCTCTGCTCAGATCTCACCTGGAGCACCAGAATGCTGAAGCATCCAGTTCTGGTGCTCACAGCATAAAAAGGACACAGAGTCACTGGAGCAGGTCCAGAGGAGCCACCAAAATGATCAGAGGGCTGGAAAACCTCCCCTGTGGGGACAGGCTATGAGAGAGTTGCATCTGTTCAGCCTGGAGAAGAAAAGGCTCTGGAAAAACCTTAAAGCAGCGTGATGGGCACCTGCAGGAAGGTTGGGAAGGGACTTTTTACAAGTGATGGGATTAGAGGGAATGGTTTGAAGCTTGAGGGCAGATTTCCACTGGAGATTAGGAAGAAATGGGGGTAGTGAGACACTGGAACCAAAGGAGGTTATCTTCAAGTGAGATGTTGAAAGTGCAACAAATGTTTTTTCTCATTTTTTGTACACCTTATTTATTTTGAACATTCAAGTTCACCATTTCTTCTGCTTACAATTTCTTTTTCAGACTTTTATAGCAGTTGAGTAAAATTATCTAAATGTTAATCTAACATTAAAATCTAACTCAGAGCATACATTGACATAGCAAGTATAAAAATGTCTGTTCTCAGGTCATCATTTCATATGATCATAGAACCATTAGGATCAGAAAAGACCTCTAAGACTTTCGAGTCCAACCATCAACCAAACACCACCATGGCCACTAAATCATGTCCCAAAGTGCCATAACTACACTTTTTTTGAACAGCTCCAGGGATGGTGACTCCTGCTTAAAACCACAACAGCTGACCACTCTTGGAGGGAAGAAATTGTTTTCCTAATAGCTAACCTAAACCTTCCCTGGTACAACACGAGGTCATTGCTTCTCATCCTATTACTAGTTACTGGAGAAGTGACAAACACCCACCTGCAGCCTCCTTCGAAGAACTACTAGAGTGAGAAGGTCTCCCCTCAGCCTCCTTTTCTCCAGACTAAACAACCCCAGCTCCCTCATTTTCTCCCTCACCAGACCTGCTCTCCAGACCCTTCACCATCCTCATTGTCTTCTCTGGGCAAGCTCCAGCACCTCAATGTCTTTCTAATACTGTGGTGCCCAAAACTGAACCCAGTACTCAAGCTGTGGCCTCACCAGTGCAAAGTACTAGGGTACAATAGTGTCCCTACTGCTGCTGAACATACAACTTTTGATCCAGGCCAGGATGGTGTTGGCCACCTGGGCACATGGTGATTTATGTCCAACTGCCTGTCTACCAGCACCCTCAGGACTTTTTCTGCCAGGCAGTTTCCAGCTGCTCTGCCCTGTGTTCATGGGGTTGTGGTGACCCAAGCGCAGGACCTGTCACTTGGCCTTGTTAAACATCACACGGCTGACGTCAGCCCATTAATCCAGATGTCCCAAAGCTATGGAGAGAAGAGCAGATATGAAGTATGACCCCAGATTCCCTTTCCCACGCAGAGCCTTTCTGCTCCAGTGCAATTCAGTGCACATCAAAGGTTGATGTGTCATACACTGGAGTGCTGAGTATGGCTGATATGAAAGCATCTGAAGGAGAGACCTCTGACAGTAGCTATGATTTGTTTTCTGCAAGTAGATATCTCTTTATTCTTTGAATGGTAGAAATATGTCACCATTTAAGAAGAAAACACTGTTTAAATGGGAGGGGGTAGGGTGGGGTGGGGAATTTTCCTGCATCTGTGCATACTAAAGCTGTCACTTCTAAAATGAATTATCTCCCAGAACAAGGGTAATGACTTGCCACCTCCTCAGTTTGCTCCTCTGCCCTTTCAGTGTGGCTTGCAATGGAAATGCAGCACTCTTAGCAGTACAAGGCTCAGAAAAAGCCCTCAAGAAGGGAGAAGGTATATTGAAATGCAGAGGAAATTATTCTGACAAACTCATGTTTCACAGTCATTCATTTCTGAATCCCCTGTCTCCTTGCTTAAAAATGTTCTTTCTGGTCCATCACCTCTTTGTCTGCATCTCTTATGTGGCCAAACAGCCTCCCACCACACACTGCACCATCCACGAGGATCTTGATAGGCTCGAGAAGTAGGCCTGTGCAAACTGCATGAGGTTCAACAAGTCAAAGTGCATCTGGTCTGGGCCAGCCACAGGCACAAATCCAGACTGGGTGCAGACTGGGTTGAGAGTAGCCCTGAAGAAAAAGACTTGGGCATGTTGACTGAGGAAGTTCACCACAAGCCAGCAGTGCCCTCATGCAGCCCAGAAGGCAGCTGTGTGCTGGGCTGCATCAAGAAGAGCATGGTAAGCAGGACATGGGAGGGGATTTTGCCTCTTTATTCTACTCTGCTGAGACCCCACCTTCAATACTGCATCCAGTTCTAGTGTCCCCAGCATAAGGACACAGAACTATTGGAATTGATCCAGAGGAGGGCCACAAGGATGATCCAAGGGCTGGAGCACCTCTGCTATGAGGACAGGCTCTGGAATAGGTTGACCAGGGAGGTTACAGATGCCCCCTCCCTGGAGGTGTTTAAGGGCAGATTGAATGAGGTATTGGCCAGTCAAGTCTAGTTGAGAGACATCCCTGCCCATATCAGGGAGGTTGAAGTAGATGATCTCTGAGGTTCCTTCCAAGGTAAGCCATTCTATGATTCAAAGTAATTTCAGCAGCTTTTTTTGGGGAGGTTCTCCTGTGCTTCAGTTCTTCAAGAACCAAAGATGTATGGTTTGAATTTCCCACTGCTACATGGAGGCCACATATAACTCCTGGAAGGACTCGCTTTGATCAAAAGCAGGATGTGTTTATTTTGACCTCTTACAAATATTCTGCTCTATTAAGCCGTGAGGCATTTTTCTCTCTGAGCCTTGTTACTCCAGGAGGATTGACTCACATTCTGCATCCACAAATCTGAAGGGTTGGTGTTAAGAACAGTGATTTAATCATCTGCCCAGTGAGTGAGCCCAATTCCTGTACAATCAACTTACTGCATCATTTTAATCGAAAACCACCTAATTAGATAATTTACAACCAACATTGGTAAGTTAGACAGCTAAACCTAAACTCTGTGAAAGGTTTCTTTTTCAGTCTAATTTGTACTTGTGCAAAGTGAAAGTGTTGAGGGTTTTTTACCTGCTGAAGAGGTACTGGCCTTAAATTGTTGTAATTAAGAATGTGAGCAATGTGCAGGCTGAGAATGATTTACAGCACAACAGCTTTGTTCTAAAGCTAAGGCGAAGCTCAGTGAGATGGTGGTGGGAAATTAGGTTCTTCAGGACAATTACCACAGAATCATAGAATGTTAGAGATTGGAAGGGACCTCGAAAGATTATCCAGTCCAATCCTCCTGCCAGAGCAGAATCACCTAGGGCAGGAACATGTCCGGGAGGGATTTGAACGTCTCCAGAGAGGGAGACTTCACAACCTCTCTGGGCAGCCTGCTCCAGGGCTCTGGCACCTCACACTGAAAAAGTTTATCCTCCTGTTCCCATGGAACTTCCTCTGCTCCAGCTTGCACCCATTGTCCCTTGTCCTATCATTGGACATCACTGAACAGAGCCTGGCTCCTGACACTCGCCCATCACATCTTTAAGAATACAAAAAAGGTGATCCCTCAGTGTCAGTAAGACAGAAAGTGTCTGAAATCTCTTTGCTTAGACTGCTTCCAAAGCTATCAAAACCAACCAACCAAAGCTATGAGACATGTTTTCCACATTTTTGGTTTGGCCTTTAATTTCAAAAGCTTTTATCATCCGGTTCAGACAATAAGCTGGAGAAGATACAGTAACCCAGAAATTGAATCTTTTTCTGCTCACAGTCTTTAATTTCCTCTGGTGTTTTCAAGTTTTGCACCCAAAATTAGAGGTTAGTTGAGCAAACATTATACACATGACTTAATGCAGACCTTCACGTGTGGTGTGCCAACCCTTGCCACCCTAACTCCCCTTTAGGCCTATTGTAAGCTCAGTGTCTTACATGAAGGCAAAGCTTTTCCAATAGTGCTTTCAACCACTTATAAGTAAACAGGGAACAAGACTGGCCAACATAGCAAATAAGTGAGCACTGGAAAGGTCAAGATGGTTTGATTTACAGTACTGTCATGCTGTGTGGGATGTGAGAGGCATCTCAATGTTCCTTGTACATTCCAAAATGACAATGTCTGTAATGAATAGGAAACAGCATATTATGAATTCATTCTGCTGATGATAATTGTAATGAGAATAGTGAATGGTACAACAAATCTAATCCATCTTCCTGACAAATTCAAAATTTGAATCTTGTTGCAATCACACATTCACAGATTGCATTGGATTGGAAGAGAACCTCAAAGGTCATTTGGCCCACTCCCCTGCAGTCAGCAGAGACACCTACAAATAGAGCAGGCTACCCAGGGCCACATCGAATTTGATCTTGAATGTTTCCAGGGATGGGGCCTCAACCACATCCCTGAGCAACCTGCTTTAGGATTTCATCACTCTCATTGTGAAGAACTTCCTCCAGATGACCAACCTAAATCTCCCCTCCTCCAGTTTCAAGCTAATGCCCCTTGTCCTATTGCTACAATGCTGGGGTACTTTTCAGATACCTTCTAAAGGAAAACTAAATATGAGGCTTCGAGGAGACCTTATAGTAGTCTTCCAGTATCTGAAGGGGGCCTACAGGAAGACTGGGGAGGGATTATTTACAAGGTCTTGCAATGACAAGACAAGGGGCAATGGGTTTAAACTGGAAGAGAGGAGATTTAAACTGGATGTTAGGAGGAAGTTCTTTCCAGTGAGGGTGGTGAGACACTGGCACAGGTTGCCCAGCGAGGTTGTGGCTGCTCCCTCCCTGGCGGTGTTCAAGGGCAGGTTGGATGAGGCCTTGAGTGACCTGTGCTAGTGGGAGGTGTCCCTGCCTATCGCAGGGGGTTGGAACTAGATGAGCTTTGAGGTCCCTTCCAACCTTACCATTCTATGATTCTATGATTACGAACAAACAGAAACATTTTATTTCCAAGGGCTGTTAAACCCATAGATACCAGAAAGTTCTGTGATCTGTGTAAATCTTACACAGCATTCCTTCAATTATATGGGATTTTCCTTTTGTAGATTCACAGAATAATTTAGGTTGGAAGGAGCCTTAAAGATCATTGAGTTCCAACCCCTCTGCCAGGGACAGGGACACTTTGCACTAGAGCAGCTTGCTCAAAGCCTCATCCAACCTGGCCTTGAGCATCTCTAGGGAGGGAACATCCACAACCTCGCTGGGCAACCTGTTCCAGTGTCTCACCACCCTCACTGCAAAGAATTTCTTCCTAATCTCCAGTCTAAATCTGCCCTCCTCAATCTTCAATCCATTTCCTCTCATCCTATCACTACAAGTTCTTGTAAAAAGTCCCTTCTCAGCTTTCTTGTATTCCCCTTCAGGCATCGGAAAGCTGTTCTAAGATTTCCCCAGAGCCTTCTCTTCTCCAGGCTGAACAACCTCAACTCTCTCAGTTTGTTCTCATAAGGGAAGTTCTCCAGCCCTCTGATTATCATCATGGCCTCTTCTGGATCATGGTCCTATATGTCCCTCTTATGCTGGGAGCACAAGAACTGAACCCACTGCTCCAGGTGGGGTCTGAGTAGAACAGAGCAGAGGGGCAGAATCACCTCCCTCATTTCATTTCAGCACAGCATGCTATTACTTCAGTAAGAGAACCTTAAAGGTCATCAACTCAAAATCATGTATTAAGAGAAGGCAAGTAAGAGAACTGGTAAAACTTGAGTTATTTCAACAATAAGCAGATGTTCTGTATGTAGGATAATAGGACACAGTGATGTATTGCATTTAATAAACCTAAGTGTGCAGAAAAATCAAACTCTCCCCTAAGAAAAAACAGGTTTAGTTACTTTGCAGATTTCAGAGCCTTTTCCTTAGGAGCATGAGGGGAAGCAGACTTTGCTCCAGTGAAAGACATAGTAGAACAGCCCCTGTAAATTCTAAGGAAATAGCTTCTGTCCTCACAGTTTTACTAGAAACAAGAACCTCAATACTTGCTTGTGCCAAGTTATTACAGGGTCTGCCTAAAGGTTAAGCCCCCTCCTCCCCCAAGCAATCTACCATTTCACTTCTCAAAACTGAATTGTAGTTCCACAGTGGTCCCTTGCCAAAATTAGGCTGAGTGACCTTGCTGGGACCACAGGACATCAACAGTGCTAGCTAATAACTCCTGCCATTCTCTCTGTTTACAACTGGTGACATTGATACAGGTCTAAGGTTCCTCAAACCACTCTCAGAAATGTGAATTTAAGTCCAAGGGCCACTTCTCTGAGATCCCCTGCCTTTGGTACATCATAATTTTAATGTTTTCTGGCTTAATGCTGTTATTTTTTCTATTATCTGGGTAACCAAATCAAGTCTGGTTATAGTGCTGCTCCCATAAACAAGGAGGACTCATTTAACAGGTCATTTCTTGCTAAGTTTATGTCATATAATCATAGAATGGCTTAGATTGCAAACAATGTCAGAGATCATCTAATTCAGTCATCCTGCCATGGGCAGAAATGCCTCTCGACCAGACTTGGTTGACTGAGGTGTTATCCAGCCTGCCCTTAGACACCCCTAGGGGAGGGAGCAGCCACAACCACTCTGGGAAACCAGTTCCAGAGTCTCACCACCCTCAGACTGAGGAAGTTCTTCCTAAGATCCATCCGAAACCTGCTCTCCCTCAGCTTCAAACCATTCTCCCTTGACCTGTCTCTAGACATCCTCATGAAAAGTCCTTCTTCAGCCTTCCACTAAGATCCCTTCAGCTATTGGAA
>VWYK01001600.1:9441-28760 GCA_013399775.1 Semnornis frantzii | reverse complement strand
CTCAAACCAGCACACTCCTCCTTGGTTTGCTGATGAGGTTGGCAAACTACACCAACACACCACTCTGCCCTTCCCTTCTGAAGGAGATGGGAAAGCTTAAAGAATGTTCAGTGTTTGTTGTGCTGAATGCAGATACCACTGAGGGTGATAAAAGCTTTAGGAGCAAGGAGAAAAGAATGAGCTGGCAGAAATAAAGTGGCCTTTGTGCTCCTTCAGCTGCACTTCTGGGCTGGTGTGATTACAAGGGAAATATATTCTGATATGTGTAAAATACATATTATATAGATCAAATGGATATATTTCTTCTATAGATAAAACATATTCTATTACCTTTCTAGATAATATATAAATACATTATTATCTTCTCTCTAGATTTTACACAGTATCTGTCATCTTCTCTCTATAATACAGGGGTTTATCTCTAGAGATACACACAGGCTGCCCAGGGAGGTGGCTGAATGCCCATCCCTGGAGGGGTTTCCAAGAGGCAGAGCTGTGGTGCTGAGGGCCATGGTTTAGCCCCAGCCTTGGCAGAGTTAGAGAAGGGTTGGACTCAAAGGTCTTTTCCAACTCAAATGGTTTGATGACTCTCTCTGTGTACCTCCAGACAGACCACCTCTTGACAAAGCACACTGTGCCTGAGTGTGGTAAAGAGTCACAGAATGAGAGGGACCTCTGGAGATCATCAAGTCCAAGCCCCCTACTAAGGCAGGGTGACCTAGAGTAGGCTGCTCAGGAATGTGTCTGGGCAGGGTTTGAGTGTCATGAAAGATGGAGACTCCACCACCCCTCTGGGCAGCCTGCTCCAGGGCTCCAGCACCCTTAAATTACAGTTCTTCCTCGTGTTTAGATGTTGCAGTTTGTNATCAAGTCCAAGCCCCCTGCTAAGGCAGGGTGACCTAGAGTAGGCTGCTCAGGAATGTGTCTGGGCAGGGTTTGAGTGTCATGAAAGATGGAGACTCCACCACCCCTCTGGGCAGCCTGCTCCAGGGCTCCAGCACCCTTAAATTACAGTTCTTCCTCGTGTTTAGATGTTGCAGTTTGTGCCCCTTACCCCTGGTCCTGTCCCTGGGCATCACTGAACAAAGCCTATTCCCATCCTCCTGCCACCCACCCTTGAAGTATTCAAGGATCAACATTGAAGAGATCCTTCCTCAACCTGCTCTTATCCAGTCCCAAGTTCCTCAGCCTTTCTTCCTAAGAGTGATGTTCCAGTCCCCTCAGCATCTTCCTGGTCTTAGAGACCCCTATTCTCCTTCTGGAGCTGTTCTCAAACTCGCTAATTAATTTCACAACGCCTATCTGCAATTAGCATTATCATCTTTTTCTGAATAATGAGTTTAAATTCCACAGAAACCTGGCTGCTTCTGCACCCTCTGTCTCTGCACAGAAAAGCTGTTGAATAAGCACAATCTCCTCATCTGTCAGGAACTCAGGCTAAGCAGCTAAGCTGAACGATTTAATTCATCTCGTTCATTAAAATTCAAATAATTATCAGGTCAGAGATGTTAACTTTTGGGTTATTACAATACAGCTGGCAAACAGAAACTGCTGCACCAGCTGGGAGCTGTAAAACCTCATCTTTGGTGGCCAGGTAATTTTACTGAGCAGCTGAGCAGGAGTTTGAGGCAATACTCCTGAGCTATCTGCATCCTGAAGCCGTTACTCTGGGTGACTGGTTTAGATGCAGCTTGCACCACCTCCTGTCCTGCACATGGCATCTGTGCAGGGGGGGTTCAGGTGCCCAGGACTCTTTCTGCCTGCCTTCAAGTCCTAGGTAGAGTTCAGCATAGAGAGGAGCAGGTGAACCTGCATGGACATTGTCATGCTGGGCACCCTGTGATGGGTGACCCTGCTTTAGCAGGGAGGTCCCTTCGAACCCTACTGTCCTGTGACAGGGAAATGAGTGCTGGGAAAGGGCCACGAACTGCAGCCACACTGCTGTGCACTTACTGCTCAATTATCTTCTGCCAAAGACAGGTTGGACATAGCCTTGAGCAAGATGGTCTAGAAGGTGTCCCTACCTGTCAGAATTGGCTGGGGGTTGGAACTAGAGATGATCTTTGAGGTTCCCTCCAGCCCAAACCATTCTATGGTATGTCAGAGAATGAACTCAGCTCCTACGAGACTGGGAGGACAGTGGGAAGGAGCAATACCAGGTATTCATGACATGGCCAGCCTGCTCCCCTTTCTCAGCCAGATTCTTGTCTTCCAGCCTACTTCAAGAGAAGTGCTAGAACTCTGCCTGAGCACCATGTCACCTTGCTGCCACACAGATGTGTCCCACTGCAGCCCAGCCTGCGTGTGGCTGCAGTAGTCTGGATGATCACAGAACCATTAAAAGCTGAACTCAGTGTCTGGAAGGTGAACAAGTTTCACTTGGTTGCACTCACTGCACTCCTCCCTCTTTATATCAATCCAGCCTGCTTGGGCTGACCTGTGTCACAGACTCCTGTATTCATTAGGGCTGGAGAAGACCTCTGAGATGCAGTCCGACCGTCCGCGCGGCACCACTACTGACAACGTGGAGTTGTTGGCTTGATGGTTGCACTTGATGATCTTGGGTCTTTTCCAACCAATTCTGTGAAATTCCCACTGCCATCTCTGCAGCCCTTGCAAGCAGACAGCTCTCCCTAGCCCTTCACATGAAGCGATTAGAAAGAGTTAAATGAGTGTGATTGCCATGGAAATGTTCAGGCATTCATGTTTGCTGCTCCTCCTGCATCGAATGCCCTTGTGATGGAAGAGAGAGAGCAAACATCAAAAGTACCTTTTAACTTCACAATTCTTTCTAAATTTCTTTAAACTTACAGGCTATACTGCTGCCTTTCAGACTTCAAAGCATGCAGGAAGATCAGGGTCACCCAGAAAATTATTTCTTACAGTTTAATAAAATATGCATGGGAATTGTGTGACCTGCCAGGGAAATTATTTATGTGTTAGTGTAACGCTGGAGCAGTAATTACACACTTTAATTTCTTCCCTTAGCAGCTTCTTTACCAGTAAGAACAGTACTGGATCTAAATCAGGTTGGAAGCATCTGCTGTGTCACCAAAGCTGCAATCATTTCCAGAGTGAATTCCTTCTGCGCTTCCATGGGACAAATAGAGAGTAGGTTTTTTTAGTATTTGGAGACAAGGAAGCAAGTGAGATCTCTGCCCTGTGGCTCAGAGGATCCGTGATGGCCCATGGCCAGCCTGGCTCTTCACAGTGTGGGGCTTTCCAGATATTGCTTGATGGTTGCAGGAATATCTACTGCACATTGCTTTTCTGAAGGAATCACACAACTCTCACTTATGACCACCACTGTGAAGCACTAAATCCCACAGGATTGGTCTCCTTTGGATTTCTTTCCTTTGGGGAATTCCTCTCTCTTTTTCTAATGTATAGATGCCACTGGAACAGGCTGCTCAGGGAAGACTACTTCTTCCTGTCCCCCAAGGGTGTGGCCATGGCACCTAGGGCCATAGCTTGGTGGCCATGGTGGTGGTGGATTGCTGATGGGACTCAGTGATCTTAGAGGGCATTTCCAACCTTAATGATTGCATGATGTGTGCTAGCACAAAGATATATACTCAGCCTTATCTTCTGACTCAGAACCCCATCCAAAACCAGGTTGGATGAGGCCTTCAGCAAGCTGGTCTAGCAGGAGGCATCCCTGCACATGGCACAGGGTTGGAACTAGATCTTGAAAGTTCCTTCCAACCCAGACTTGGTGATCCTGAGAGTCTTTTCCAGCCTGGATGTTTCTGTGATTTGCTATTCATAGAAAGCTCTTGCTATATACAGAAAAGCTCTGCCACTTATTTCATCCCTGTCTGCCCACAGAGGTGGTGGAGTCACCATCCCTGGAGGTGGTCAAGAACGGTGTAGACAGGGCACTTTGGGACCTTGTTTAGAGGCCATGGTGGTGTTGGGCTGATGGTTGGACTTGGTCTTAGATCCTTTCCATCCTTAATGATTCTCTGCTCTATGAGTCAGTGGCCAGGTGCATGTTAACAACAGATTTGTACCTAGATACCTTGAGCAGTGGACTGTTACCTGCAGATCTGCTCTGCTTCCCACTTGGAATCAAAGTCAGACCAGTGATGCTGTCCTGTGCCATCGGGTTTCCTCATCCCATCAGCCCCTTCACTGAGAGGTCAGGCTGGCTGTATTTGCACCCAAAGCTTTTCCTGCTTTTCAGCATATACACATAATGATTTTTGCATTCCATTCCCAGAGGTGAGTGACAGCAGAGAGAGGTACCAGAGCTGCTATTCTGCCTCCAGCAAGTGCTCTGAGCAGTCTCTGGCTTTAGTGAGGACCCTGTTTCCTTGGTTACATTTAGCAAATTTGCATGCCAGCGTGGTGCTGTTCATCATCAGAGACACCTGAGGCTTGGCCGTGGAGAGAGGGTTGGGGAAGTGAGTAGCCTTTGCATTTGCAGCTTCTGCTTTGGAATGTTTAAATGAGGGGAAATGAGTTGTCAACATGTGCACAGCAGGAGAGAGGCAGGGTAAGATGCTGAGTCCCAGAAGCTTTTGGGAATGGAATCAAGAGTGGGCAAAGTGTCTGAGTGCCAGGGCAGTTCATGTGCCTGGCTCTGGTGCTGCTTGTGGATCTCAGTATCACAGACTGCTCTGGGTGGGAAGGGACCTTGAAAGGTGATCAACCCCCCTGCAGTGAGCAGGGACATCTCCAACTAGATCAGATTGCTCAGAGCCCTGTCAAGCCTAACCTTGAATGTCTTCAGGGATGGGGTCTCCACCAGCTCCCTGGGCATCCCATCACAGTGTTCCACCACCCTTGTAGCAAAGAACTTCTTCCACAAGAAGATGATCTTGCTGGAGACTTGTGTCCTGGCCACTCTTTCAGGTCATGCATGTTGGTGGACTCTGCTGTTGCCTGCTCACCCAGTATTGCCTTCAACAGGAGGTTCAAAGGGAGATTTTTTTTCCCCAAGATGTGTGAAAGCAGTGCATGAAGAATTAGTTGACCTGCCCAGAGAGGCCAAACTAGTGAAGGCAAGCCAGGAGAGGCTATCCTGGAAGGTAAAGCTCTTCATGTCAGACAGCATATGGTGAGAACATCACCTGCATTCTTGAAGGCAGGAAGGGATCAGCCTTGTCCTAGCAGGAAGAGTTTCCCCCTGGGTCCTCCAGACACAGGGGACAGGTGGTGTCTGTCCCTGCAGTGAGCACTGGAGCTGGGGTTCTCCTCTCAGGGAGCTGTGTCCCTGTACATGAATTCTGCTGCAGGTCCAGTGAACAATCCAAAGCCAAGGTAAAGCACCAGTTACATTTCTCTTGTCAGAACATTTGTGTTCAGAAATGCTTCTGCTTTGTTCCTGGTTTCCAGATGCTCTTTGTGAGTTTGGGAGCTGTTTTGATTAGAAATGAAAGCAGAATCCATGGTGTAATCTCCAGCTGCCAGGGGAGAAGGTTGTGTCTGCTGCAGGGACGTTCTGATAGCATTGGGAGAGTGGGCAGCTGGGTGCATGGATCTATTGCAGGATTTTAATAACAGTTGAAAGGCTCCTGCCAGAGCCCCCCTGTGCTGGATCCTCTAACCCCTAAAGTATATTCTCCTTTGGAGTACCTCTGCTCAAATGCTCAATTTTGCATAGATGTAAATTCCATGCCAGGGAGATAAAAGAAGCTTGGTCTTACTTCTTGGGGCTGAGCAATGCTCATGGCTTTTGCTCTAAGAGAAGGTCACACCAGAGCTGACTGGCAGCTAGATATCTTACCATGGGCTGGGGCTGGAGCCTCTGAATCCAGGCCCTGTGCTTCCCACTTCGGAACAAGGAGAGGAAAAGGAAAAGTTGAGAGATTCTGGAAAATGTCCTCAACTCAAACAGAACCCTCCAGAACTGCCCAGAACCCCCCAGAACCCCCCAGAACCCTCCATCTCCTCTGCTTTCAGACACCAAGAAGTCATGTGCTATAAACGTTCACTGGGTTCCTTCTGGCTCCAGTTCAGCTGAGGGTGGACTATGGCCCAGCACCCTGCAGTGTGACTTACTGGGGGAATCCTGCAGGCAAACAGGAGTTCTGGGATGGGGGCAGAGCTTTCTGCTGTTGCTAACCATTGTTGTTTTAGTCATAGAACTGTTTCATCTGGAAAAGCCCTCTAAGATCATCAAGTCCAGCTGCCACCCTAGGACTAGCACGTCCCCAAGTGCCATGTGCACAACTTTCTTGAACATCTCCAGGGGTAGAAATGTTGAACATCTCCAGGGGTGGACTCTACCACCACCCTGGGCAGCCTGCTCTCTTCCAACCCAAACCAGTCTGTGATTCTGTGAAAACCTGTGGATTTAGCAGCTTTCTTTATGCATGAGCAAGAGAAGGTGAGGGAGAGCTGAGCAGTGCCTACATGATAGCACCAAAACCCCTGACAATCTGCAAAGTGCCTGGCAGGGAAAGCTCTGTGACAAAGCAGTCGCGGTGGAAGGGCTGGCTGGGAGTGCTGCAGAACAGCCAGCCAGTGGCTCTGAAACCAGAAAGGAAAATACTGTGGGTTTGCTGCAAGACAAATCTTTCTGCTTTCTGCATGCTATAAAACATATCCCCCTCTGCCTAAATGAGCCAGGTCTAACAAAACTGGCTGGTTTTACACTCCTTAAATCTGTCTGTTTTTTAATGACCTCCGTGCCACAGACCCTACCTCCCAGCAGTAATTAACCACTCCGCAAGTCACCACAAGCCAGAAATGAATTACACTTTAAAAAAAGGCAGAATAAATCTGCAGCATCAATACAGTGTAAGCCCCAGTAACCACCTCTTGTGTTTTCCAGTACAGATGTTATACAATTTTCAGTAGCTGTCAGTGACCTGCATAACAATGGTGGCTGAAACGAGCTGCGAAGAGATGAAGCCAGAGAAGCGAAGCTGTCCTTGAACACACCTTAAAGCAGTTCACGTTGATTACTCAGCCAAGGAGATGCCTGCTTTGTGGAACTTTTTTTTTTCCTTCCCCCCCAGCCTCTTGCATAAAATGTTGGGAAAATATGCAAATAAGATTAAGCATCTTGCACTGCATTTGATCATATCTTGCAACATCTTAGGGGTGGAGAAAAAAACAGGCATGCCTCAATTCAGTTCCCTCAGGTTTTCAGTTAACCAGCAGAATGGAGAGCTTGATTCTGCCACTTAGGCTGGCACCAACTGGGAGTAAATCTATTCAAGTCAACAAAAGCTCCCTCAGGCATACAATACTCAGAGAATTGAAGGCTGCACATCCATCAGTTTACAGCTAAAAATCTTGCCCTGACTTTGGAGGAGATCTCTTTGCTCCTGAGGGATGACCTGCTTTGACTGAGGGACCCTCAGAAGCAGCTTCACTGCCTCTGCTGTGCAGCACTCCTTAAGCAGCAGCTTTTCTGCCTCTTTGCCAGACAACTTCACATTATCCACAGCTGAATTCTTTTCCTGGGCATGGTGATTTGTGTGCAGACTGAACTGGAGAGCCCAAATTGTCTCAGGTTCCTAACCAGGGTTTCTGTTTAGCTTGCAAGGCAGTGTACGTCACATGTGGTGATCGGAGACACAGAATTGTTTGGGATGGAAAATCCCTCCAAGGTCATCAAGTCCAACCAGCAACCCAACCCTGCCATGGCCATTAAACCACACAGTGCCATGGTCACATGGTTTTTGAACACCTCCAGGCATGGGGACTCCCTGGACAGCCTCTGCCAATCCCTGACCACTCTTGCAGCAGAGAAATCTTTCCTTATCTCCAGCCTAAACCTTGAGGCTATTTCCTCTCCTGTCACTTGGTACTTGAGAGTGGAGACCAACCCCCACCTGGCTCAGCCTCCCCTCCCTTTCTCCAGTCTAAAGAGCCTCAGGTCCCTCAGCTGCTCCTCACCAGCCCTGTTCTCCAGACTCTTCACCAAATTCATTGCCCTTCTCTGGAGTCATTCCAGCACCTCCCTGTCAATGTGATGCCATTCTCAAATTTCTGGATGCAAGAAAGGCAAGAAGGACAACAGGAAATGGCCTCAGGTTGCACCAGGAAAGGTTCAAGTTGGCCATGAGGAAAAATTTCTTCTCTGAAGGAGTTGTCCAGCCCTGGCCCAGGCTACCCAGGTTGGTGGTGGAGTCTGTATGCCTGGAGGGCTGTAAAAGCCATGTAGATGTAGTGCTGAGGGATGTGGTGTAGTGGTGACCTGGCAGTGCTGGGTTAACAGTGGTACTCAGTGATCTTAAAGGTCTTTTCCAACCAAAATGATTTTGTGCTTCTGTAGCTTGGGTTTGCATGGCCAGGATTGCTTCACCCTTTTCCAGCAGTGCTTGGCTCAACTGACAGCCAGCTGGGACACATCTCATTGTTCAGATCTCTGCTGCGTTTGCTGGGAGGAGAGCACTGCAGCACCTGATTTAGTGGCCGTGGTAGTGTTGGGCAGCTGGTTGGACTGGGTGATCTTAGAGGGCCTTTCCAACTGAAAGAACTCTGTGATGAATTTGATCTGAAAGCTGCTCTGCAGTGCTTGCCTTTTTTTACCTGGAGGAACCCCAGAGTTGTAAATAAGCCTTCTGAAGCAGCACGATGGAAATGTTTTCTCTACATCTAAGTACACATTGCAGAGGCTGAGAACAAAGGCCATCTTTGAATTTGCTATGCCCAAATCCTTTAAACCTGTAGGAAACAGATTAGTCAGAATAAACCTTTTAATCTATTGGAAATTAATTAAGTAATCCTTACTGGAGAGAGAACACAAAACCTGAGACACAAATTGGCTTTGAAGATCAGAGGAAATGAATTAAAAATTATTTTTATGGCCATCACAACTTAACATTGCAGTCAACATTTTAGACTCTGCTGTGTTTATCCAGGCTGGAAAGATTTCTGGGTGAAATCTGGAGGAAAGACCCTCTTGCTGTCTGCCTTCGTGTCTGGGCTTGTGGAGGAGTGGTGTCACCAGCAGCCATGGGGCCTGCCTCCAGGCACCAACCTCTTCCCCTCTAGCAGAAGTGGCAGGGGAAGCCAGCAAACAAGCTCCATCCATTTCATGAGCTGAGCTGGCACTTCCTCTGAGAAACAGAACCCATGGGTGGGGACAGAGAGATCTCAAGTTCTGCCCATTTCACCTGATGTGAAGGCTGGAGCTGGAGCAGAATCAGGACCAGGAGCTTACCTGATTATTCTGGCAGGATGGAGAAGCAGCCTGCAGAGGGACTCTGCTTAGGTTGAACCTTCTCGGTGTGGATCTTGGGGTTCATTTATGCTCTTTTCGTGGGTGGTTAGGATGACAACTCAAGTGTCACCTTTAAGGTCTCTTCCAACCCAACCCATTCTAGGGTCCTAAGCACAGCAAAGGGCTAACACAACAGCATGTTGCTCTCTCCTGCTTGCTCCCACTTCTGGTTCCAGGATGCAGCCTTTGCTGCACTGCTGACACTGCCATGTGCCCAGTCCCTGGGCCTCGAAGCAGGGGGCTGGCAGAGACCCCACCCCCAGAGGTGTTCACAAAACAGGTGGATGTGGTACTTCATGGTGGTGTTGGGTAGAAGGTTGGACTTGATGATCTTGGAGGGCTCTTCCAACCCAAACAATTCTGTGTTTTCCTGCTTGTTTTCCACCAGGACCGGCCCTCAGCTCAGCAGGTGGCCTTGGAGCAGTGATATTTAGGAACTGATCTGGGTGTCTCATTCCCCATGAAAGGCTGAGGAGGGCCTGGTCATGCACCTCCCTGAACTGCTCAGAGGGGTTTTGAAGCTAATTGCAGCTCCTCCTTGTGGCTGCCTTGGCTGCTCTCTTGCCTGCAGCTGTCTTCAAGCTCTGAAAGTCAAGGACAACCTGGAGAAAAGTAAACCAGGGAACGTTTTCTGGTTGTACTTTACATGAATTGCTTTGCTTAGACGTTGTAACAACCTCCATAGTTCATTCTGGGAGGGGATGTTTTCCTCCACTCCAGCCTGTGCTCACAGCTCTGCTGGGAGATTTGTGCCTTAGCCCAGTGAGGTGGCCTGACCTGCTGGGATGAGGCAATTCTCAGCAGGTTCCAGTGGTGCACAGAGCTGTGCAGAGGTCAGAGGGAGCATTGCCTGGAATGCTAACACCATCCAATCTCTTTTCTTTGCATTTTTGTGTTCATAAATATTGCAGCAGCAACAATTCTTGCACTCATTTTTCCCCACATACTAGTGTTTGAGAAATCAGGAGTATGGCAGTGCTGGGTGGGGAGCTGCTCCCCATGAGCCAGCAACGTGAGCTGGCAGTCCAGAAACCAACCCTGTGCTGGGCTGCATCCAAAGCAGTGTGGGCAGGGGCAGGGAGGGGATTCTGCCTCTCTGCTCTGCTCTGCTGAGACCCTCCCTGCAGTGCTGGGGCCAGCTCTGGAGTCTTCAGCACAAGAAGGACATGGAAGTGTGAGAGTGTGCTCAGAGCAGGCCACTAAAATGACCAGAGAGGTGAAGCACCTCTCTTGTGAAGGAGTTGGGATTGCTGGTCTGGAGAAGTGAAGGCTGCAGGGAGACCTGAGAGCAGGCTTCCAGTACCTGAAGAGTACTGCTGCAGAGGAGAGCTAGGCAGGCACTTCTGACAAAGGTGAGGAGTGACAGGATGAGGAAAAGCTGCTTTGGTGTGAGTGTGCTGGAGCCCTGAGCAGGCTGCCCAGAGAGACTGTGAAGTCTTCTCTGGAGAATTTCAAGCCCCATCTGGATGTGTTTCTGTGTGACCTGCCCTGGGTGACCCTGCTCTGTCCAGAGTGTGGACTGAATGATCTCCAGATCCCTTCCAACCATACCATTCTGTGATGCCATGTTTCAGTGACTCTATGACTGCATACTTTTGGGTGAGTGCCCAGTGACATGTTTTGCCCATTTAGGAGTTTTTACCTTGCTGGATTTCAGTGGAGGAGACACTGAAGTTCCTGCCTAACAGCAAGGGATGGCTTCAGTGAGAGTGAAATGCTGCCAGTGTTTCATTTTTATAGCAGAGAAGTAGCAGGAGGAGTGCAGAGGCTGGAACTGTGCTCGTGAGTCCCATGGACTTTGCTGTGGGTCTCAGAACAGGTCTTGAACATCAGAGTCTGCAGGAAACACAGCATTAAGGTTTTCCACCTCTACAACCATGAGAGCTGCTTTAATGTGTGGTTAGAATGAGGTCTACAGAGCATCCTCCTCTGCCAGCTGCAGAGCAGGTGCAGCACATGATGACAGGAAAGCATCAGCAGTGTTTGGGGCAACCTCACACTCTGACTTACTAAGCCTTTGTAAAATCAAGCTGAAAAGCCTCATTAATATCAACAAGGTGTGTCAGAGTTGCTCTAGTGGCAGGGCTTAGCCTTGTCATGGTTAGCTGCTCTGGTTCCAGGGCTGGCAACAAGCTGGGCTCCTCCTTATCTTGCTGTGCTGGGTCTGCACCTGAGTGCAGGCAGTGCTGCCTTGGTCTTGTTCTCAGTCCTGAAATGCTGCTCCTGGATTTCAGCTGCCAGACCATGATGAATTCCTCCTGCAAAGCACAGATCTGAGCCTTCAGATACTGTGGCTAATCAGTTCTGTTAATTTCTCATGGAAGCAGTGAATTAAGTTTCCTGACCTCCTCTGTGTATTTGTGCAGCTGTGAACCAGGCAGGAGTATGGTGTGGGGGTTAGAGACCTTCTGGTTTAAAAATGAAAACACAGCTGAAATACTGAGCTGTAAGTTTAGGGGTAAACTCTAATCTCATTCGAGGAAGAAAAAAACTTTTATCCCTGAGGAGAGCAGCCCCAGAGGGGAATCTGATCAATGCTCAGCAGGAGATAAAGGGTGGAGGTCAAGAGGCTGGGGCTGGGCACTTCTGAGTGGTGCCCATGACAGGAGAAGAATCAGTGGACACAAACTGGAACCCAGGGGGTTTCACTTGCACTTAAGGAGAAACTTCTTTGGTGTGAGGGTGCTGGAGCCCTGGAGCAGGCTGCCAGATTTCCAGGAGACTGGTGACAGCGCTCTGCACCTCAGAGACTCACATCCTCTCTTTCATTATTTTTAAAGCAGGCTGAAGGACTGGAGGGAACCCTGCCAGAGCAGTGGGTCCTGAGGAGTGCAGTGCTGGAGTGTTGGAAACCAGGACAATTAGCGTCTGGCACAGCCAGAGAAGGTGCAGAACAGGCCCACGGATGCCTCAATAGCTTCCCTTCAAAGGCAGGCAGAATCCACATCTGGGAAGAGGCAAAGCCTTTGTCTGCAGCTCCCCTGAAGTGAGTGTTTAAATAGTTTTTTTCTCCCTTAACATCTGGGGAAAAAACTCGAGGGACTTGCTGTGTTTGAAGCAAATCTCAAGGTGATCTCATTGAGTGCAGATAGTAAAGGCTGCTGTAAATACAGGGAGGAGATCAAGGCAGCTTTTTCTGCGGGGGCAGGAGCAGTAACAAGGTGTTTCTGCAGCAGTAGTGCATCACTGCAGTCTGCCAGGACTCCCTGAGGTGCATGAGACCTCCAGACGTACAGCAGAGCAGCCCTCCCTGCTGGGCTCACCAGCTCCAGCATTCCTCTGCCAGGCCTGGAGGTGCTTTGGGTCCAGAGTTACAGAATGGTGGGGGCTGGAAGGTCCCTGAGTCAGAGGTCACTGAGTCCAGCTGCCCTGCTAGAGCAGGATCACCCAGAGTGAACCACACAGGAACATGTCTAGCTGGGTTTGGAATGCCTCCAGGGATGGAGACATCACCACCTCTCTGGGCAGCCTGCTCCAGGGCTCTGCCACCCTCAAAGGGAAGAATTTTTTCCTTATGTTTAGGTGGAACTTCCTAGGTTGTGTCCACTGCCCCTTGTCTTGTCACTGGACATCTCTGAAAAGAGTCCACCCCCATCCTCATGACCTCCACACTTTAGCTACTGATCAGCATCGATCAGATCCTCTCTCAGGCTGTTCTTCTCCAGGCTCAACAGCCCCAGGGCTCTGAGCCTTTGCTCATCAGGTAGCTGTTCCAGTTCCCTCATCATCTTAGTGGCTTCCTGCTGGACTTTCTCCCATAGTTCCTTGTCCCTCTTGAATTGAAGAGCCCAGAACTGGACACAATAATCCAAATCCAGCTTGGACGAGGCCTTGAGTGACCTGTGCTAGTGGGAGGTGCCCCTGCCTATGGCAGGGGGTTGGAACTGGATGATCCTTGAGGTCCTTTCCAACCTTACCATTCTAGGATTCTATGAAATGTGGCCTCAGCAGGGCAGAGTCAAGAGGAGGGGACCCTCCCTTGACCTGCTGGCCACACTCTTCTCAATGCACCCCAGAATACTGTTGGCCTTCAAAAAGGAAGCATCTGCTAGAGCTTGCCCAGGAATGGTGCTGCACTTCACAGAGCAGGCAGCAATGCCTTTCTTGCCTTTGTGGCTCTCAAGAAGAAGAATTCAGCTGTGGCTACATTCAGCCTGAAAAAAGTTAATGTGCAAATAGAATACTTGTCTGACATTCCAAATCTGCTGGAACCCTTGTTAGAAAGAAAAAAAATGGAGCCCCCTTCTAAGCACAGTAGGGCTGTGAGATTGCTGGCTGCTAAATCATGGAAAAGAAGAAATGAGAAACTCTTTGGAGGCTAAAGCTGGTTAAGAAGGATTAAAATATATAAACTGATTCATTCTGTGGGGCATATCTGCCAGCTCTGCATGTGCTCATTCTGTGGCTGTTAACTGCTTCTGGCTGTAAAAGATGCATGTGCTGTGCCCAGGCAGGGAGAGCAGGAGCTGCACTTCCTACACCATGTGCTCTGCTCCTCAGCTTCCCTCCAGACTGAACTTAGAGACATAGGCATGGAAAAGACCTTGGAGGTCATCAGGTCCATTCATCACCCAGACACCACCATGGCCATTGAACCATGTCCCACAGTGCCATGGCCACAAGTTTCTTAAACACTCCCAGGCATGGGGACCCCACCACCTCCCTGGGCAGCCTCTGCCAATCCCCAACCTCTCCTGCAGCAAAGAAATCTCTCCTCATCTCCAACCTAACCCTCCCCTGGCACAGTTTTAGGCCATTTCCTCTCCTCCTGTCACTTGTTCCTAGGGAGCAGAGCCCAACCCTCAGCTGGCTGCAGCCTCCTCTCAGGGAGCTGCAGAGAGCAATGAGCTCTGCCCTCAGCCTCCTCTTCTCCACACTAAGCACCCCCAGGGCCTTCAGCTGCTCCTCCCCAGCCTTGTTCTGCAGACCCTTCCCAGCTTCCTTGCCCTTCTCTGGCCCTGCTCCAGACCCTCAATGTCCTTCTTGCAGTGAGGCCCCAAAAGTGACCCCAGCACTCTGGGTGTGGCCTCCCCAGTGCTGAGTGCAGGGCACAATCCTGCCCTGCTCCTGCTGCCCACACCAGTGCTGATCCAGGCCAGGCTGCTGGTGCCCTTCTTGGCCACCTGGGCACACCCTGGCTCACCTCCAGCTGCTGTCACCCAGCACCCCCAGGGCTTTCTCTGCTGGGCACTTCCCAGCCACTCTGCCCCCAGCCTGCAGCCTTCATGGGGTTGTTGTGCCCCAAGGGCAGGATACAGACCTGGGCCCACAGATTCAGCCTGACCAGATCCCTTTGCAGACCCTTCCCACCCTCAAGCAGATTAACACTGCCACCCAATTTAGTCTTGTCTGCAAACTTACTGAGAGTGATGCCAGCTTCTGTCTGGGGAACCTCAGCTGATGCTATGAAATAACATTGGTGATGGTGGGTAGGGAGCTGGAGCCTTGGTCCCAGTCCATTCCTGCTGCAGGTTGCATGTGCTGGGTGAATACTCAACTGCTCTGTCCCAAATCAAATCCCAGAGACCTTCCTGAAGGTTAACAGCTTAACAGTTAACAGAGGTGGTGAATTTGTCCCTGCTAATATCCAGCTGCCCTTTGAATGCATGAAATGTGCCTGAAACCTTTCCCACAGCCTGCATTGAAATCCAGCTCTGAAAGGGAGCAGCTGGGACTCTGGAGTGCATCCCCAGGTACTCAACAGGGCACTCTTCAGGTCTTGCCCATCAAGGCTGGGTTCCACTGCATGGATGGAAGCTTGCTGTACAGCACCAGAGCAATCTGCAGTTCCTTCAGTTCATGTGATGCCTCCTGGGTTCCAGTTTGTGCCTGTTGCCCCACATCCTGTCACTGGGCACCACTGAAAAGAATCTGGTCCCATTCTCTCCTGAACCCCACCCTTTAAATATTGAACATTTATCATCAGATCCTGTCTGGGGTTGCTCTTCTCCAGCCTCAACAGTTCCAGGGCTCTCTTCCTCAATGCTCCAGTCCCCTCAGCATACTTCTGGCCCTCCATTGGACTCTCTGCAGCAAGTCCCTGTCCCTCTTGAACTGGGGAGCCCAGAACTGGTCACAGTACTGCAGCTGTGGCCTCGCCAGGGCTGAGCAGAGAAGGAGAACTTCCCTTGACCTGCTGGCCACACTCTTCTCAATGCATCCCTCGTTGGCCACCAGGGCACATTGCTGGCTCATGGTGACCATGTTGGCCACCAGCACTCCCAGGTCCTTCTCCTCACAGCTGCTTCCAGCAGGTCCTCCCTCAGCTGTGCTGGTGCAGAGGTTGTTCCTCCCCGGGTGCAGGACTCTCCACTTACCTTGGGGAACTCCACGAGGTTCCCTTTTCCCAGCTCTCCAGCACAGATTGTTATTTCTCTGGAGCACTGCAGAGCCCAAACCCCATGGCTGTAAGGTGCTGACTGAGGAGAGCAGGAAGCACCTGCTTAGCTTTGAGCACTGGCTTCAGTGTGTTTAAAGTTAATCAAGTGCTTAAGCTTTTTCCTCTGCAGGGATCCTTCCCTGCATAAGCGCTAAGAGCAAATAGGTGAGAGATAAAGAGCAGCTGTAATGAGCCTGCCAATGGGCCAAGGAGAAGGGGATTATGAATGCTTTCAGGTTGAGGGAGGACTGGGGTTTGAATATCCACCTCCTACAGTGAGACATGGAAGAGCTGTGGTAAATGTGCTAAATCTCATCAGGGCCATTTAATGTCACTAACAGAAGCATCTTTGCAATCTGAGAGTCCACCAGGACAGGAGGTGAGCCAGGCAGGCTGTGGAAGGTGGCCACCTTCCTTCTGCAAGGATGAGGCTCCTTTCTGCTGCACTCTGCAGCGTGGCTCTGCAGCAAACACAGAGCTCTGCCTGCTTTAATCTCTGGGAAAATCTTGGAATGGCTTGGGGGTGGTGAAAACACAGCTCTGTGGAGCAGCTGAACTGTGAAACTAGGAGTGAGGTTCTCTGGACCAGAGTGGTGGAAATGGGTGTGGGAAAAGTTCTTGTGCAAGCTCTGGTTTCCTGGCAATGCTTCCAGTAACTAGTGAGAGAGACCACAGAGCTGCAGAGCAGAAGAAAGCTTTGTCTGAACATTTGGATGGCTCTGAGAACGAGGAGTTCTATCAGCAGGCCTCAGCAGTTGTTATTGTTCAGAGAATCACAGAACCATGGTTTGAGTTGGAAGGGACCTTCAAAGTCATCCCTGCCCCATCCAGCCTGGCCCTGAACACCTCCAGGGAGGGGACTTTCACAACCTCCCTGGTTTCTCCCTCTCTCTTTCTAACCCCTTGCTGTGGACACTGGGGACACATCTCTTTGATTGTCACAGACTTCAAAGGCCAAGTTCAAGTCATTGATTTAAGCAGAGCCATGGAATTTTAACCCTAGCTTGGGTATGAAGGTGCTGCAGAGAGCATTTGTCAAAGCAAGAACATCAGGATCCTTGACCCCAAAAACCTCAGCAGCTTTTATTGTAACCACTTTCTGATGCCTAAATATCCTAGCAGTGAGTCTTTAATACAGCATGGCTGTGTCTTGGGTGAGCTTTGGAAGTGGTTAACAGGAGCTTTTGTCTTTGAAGGCTTATTTGGCAACATCTAGACAGGAGATTGGGAAGAAATTCTTGACAGTGAGGGTGGGCAGACACTGGCACAGGCTGCCCAGGGAGGTTGTGACTGCCCCCTCCCTGGAGGTGTTCAAGGCCAGGCTGGATGAGGCCTGGAGCAAGCTGTGCTGGTGGGAGGTGTCCCTGCCCATGGCAGGGGCTTGGAACTGGATGGTCTTGAAGGTCCCTTCCAACCCAATCCACTCTGTGATTCTGTGGATATTTTAAATAGGTCAAAGACAGAAGGACCCTGTGCAGGAAATGCAAAGGCAGAATTTGAAGTGGCCAGTTTGGGTTTTACAGCATCAAACCCTAACTGATGAATGACTGCAGAATCACTTTGTGCTTCCTTGGCTTGCAGCACCTTTAACATCAACAGAAACTGGCTCTTAGGTGCCAAGATCTCCCAAACTTTCATGCTTCAAGTGAAATTGCCTTTTTTTGGGGAAGAAAGAGATTGAGCTTTCTGCACATTGCTAAGGAGCCTGAGAGAGCACAAGGCTCTGTAAGACATCTTCACATTGCATTGCCTTTCTGGGAGTCATTTGTGTTGTCTTTTCTGTTAGGCAGTAAAGGTCTGGGTGAACAAAATACCTCCCCTGGAGACATGGCCTTTGAGTCCTGAATTTTCATGCCCTGGTTGTTGTATCCAGTCCATAATTAACCCACAGAACCCATTACAGAATCAGCTTACAGAATCATGAAATGGTTGTGCTGGAAAAGCCCTCCAAGGTGCAGCCCAACCATTCCCTAACTCTGCCAAGCTGGGGCTAAGCCATGGCCCTCAGCACTATATCTCTGCCTCTTGGCATGGGGATTCCACCACCTTCCTGGGCAGCCTCTGCCAATCCCTGACCACTCTTGCAGCAAAGAAACCTCTCCTCATCTTCAGCCTAAACCTCCCCTGGGGCAACCTGAGGCCATTTCCTCTCCTCCTGTCTTTTGTTCCTAGTGAGCAGAGCTCCAACCCCAGCTGGCTGCAGCCTCCTCTCAGGGAGCTGCAGAGAGCAATGAGCTCTGCCCTCAGCCTCCTCTTCTCCACACTCAACACCCCCAGGGCCCTCAGCTGCTCCTCCCTAGCCTTGTTCTGCAGACCCTTCCCCAGCTTCCTTGCCCTTCTCTGGACCTGCTCCAGCTCCTCAGTGTCCTTCCTGGATTGTGAGCCCCAAAGCTGCCCCCAGCACTCCAGCTGTGTCCTCCCCAGTGCTGAGCACAGGGGCAGTGGGGAGCAGAACCTCTCTCCTCATACCAGCACCATGCTCCTGGTCTGCACTGCAGGTGCTCTCCTGTGGCTTCAGGAACAGAAGAGCACTCAGAGGACAGCAACTACTGCTCAAAACCAATGCAATGCATCTCATTTCCAGCTTTTATTTCTTACAGTGTGCTCCAACATCTTCTCTCTTCCTTGCAGTATGAGAAAGCAAACGACCTAAGCCAAGTCACTGCTGGAATGTGGATTGTGCTTGTCTGATGCTATCCTGAGGCTGAGCTCACCCCCATCCGACTCCAGAGCCTTTCCCATCACAGGTAGAAAATGAGTTGGGGAGTAGCTCATCCTGAAGGAATCCAGCCAATTTCAGAAGTAATAAATTAAGCATATTCCCCCAGGACCAGGGCATGTTATCAGTCAATGAGCAGGATTAATTTAGATCTCAATATCTTCTGCTCTCCATAATCTTTGCTTCTGGTGCACATCAGAGAGTGCTTTGCCCCACACGATCAGCCCAGGCCCTATCAGTGTTCATCTCACCTCTCATTACATTTTCCCAGTGCTTTAATAATGAAAAGAGTTTTTATCTGTGTATGTATCTAAATGTGATCCTCCCACTTTGAGCAGATGGTTATGTTCCCAGTTTTAAGGAAAGAAAAAGGAATATAGAGTAGGGTGAATCACTGGAAGCTGTTCCACCACAGTGGGGCTTCCCAGCATGGGTAGCTGGGTACAGAACATGTATTTCCTTCACAGAGACAGAGAACAGCAGGGGTTGGAGTGACCTGTGGAAATCATCCAGTCCAACCCCACTGTTAAAGCAGGGTCACCCACAGCAACCTGCCCAGGATTGCCTCCAGGTGGGTTTGGAGTCTCTCCACAGAAGGAGACTCCACAACCTCTCTGGGCAGTCTGCTCCAGGCCTCTGCCAGCCTCCAAGTGAAGAATTTTCTCCACGTTTTCATTCTGGGTGCCCCTGCTCTAGCAGGGTCTTGGATGTGATGATCCTTAAAGGTCCCTTCCAACCCAAAGCAGTCAAGGACTCCATGAAATCCCAGCACACACCAGCACATATTCTGGCTTGCTGATGGGTGTCTAGGAGTCTCCCATCCTTCAAGTAAAAGCTCTCTTCCCTTTTTAAATCCACAAGCTCCACTCAACAGGACCTTAATGTCACAACTGGCTTTGTGTGGATAAGGGTCCACACAGAGGACAGGCTACTGGGCTGTGGCAGTTTGGGAGTTCCCTGCCCCCCCACACTTTAAAATGACCCAGGCTAGACTCTCAGCCGGCTGGAAGTGAAGAGATGAAGCTCTATTTACAGCT
>VWYK01001596.1:0-18347 GCA_013399775.1 Semnornis frantzii | reverse complement strand
CAGTAGCAAGCAGCAAGCACAGAAACAAGGCNAGTAGCAAGCAGCAAGCACAGAAACAAGGCCAGAGCACATTGTGTCACCTGCTCATCTCCTTTTATCCACACAGCCCAAGGCTGATGGGCCTTTGGACACAGAATAGCCAATCAGAATGGCAGTTAGCCAAGCCTGACCGTATTAGGTGAAGCCATAGGCTTGTTTTACCCTTTGCAGGGCAGAACACAGCCTTGCACAAGGCAGGCACAAGCTAAGCCTGTGTACCTTGTTTACCACAGGACACAAACAAGTCTGGGCAAGGCAGAGTCCTTAGACTCAGTGGATCCAGATTCTTAGTCATCTTTCCCATGGGTGCTTCTCCCCATAGCAGAAGGAGGGAGAACAGAAAAACATGTCTGGGCAGGGTCTGTGTAAGCCTATTTTGGCCTGCTTAGGCCTACCACAACACCTTTAATTAGCTATTTTTAGCTAGCAGGGATTAGATGTCTTCATTTTTCTTTATTATAATTTCCCTCATGGGCAATACACTGATAATTTGCCCATTAGCAACCATAACTGCTACATTGTGGAGCACTAATTGGTGACTACAGAACAAAAATAAGTCTTGCATCATTTTCCTTGACTTCTTGCTGACTTTCACCCCCTTTCTTTAAAAGTTGTGCAGCTCAAGGTCATAGTTCCACTTTATGAAGTTGCTTCTCCATACCTGTAAGCTGCTGAGTAGAAGCACAACTGCCCAGATAATGATCATTACATACTAAAGCTGAATGAGCCAGCAGTGTGCCCAGCTGGCACAGAAGGCCAATGGCATCTTGGCTTGTATCAAGAATACTGTGGTCAGCAGGACTAGGGATGTAATTGTGCCCCTGTACTGGCACTGGGGAGGCTTCACCTTGAGCACTGTGTGCAGTGCTTAGGCCCACACTGCAACAGAGATATTGAGGTGCTGGAGCAGGTCCAGAGGAGAGTGATGAGACTGACAAAGGGACTGGAGAGGAAAGCTGATGAGGAGAGGCTGAGGGAGCTGGGGGTGTTCAGCCTGGAGAAGAGCAGACTCGGGGACCATGTCACACTCCACAACTATCTGAAGGAAAGATGTAGTAAGGTGGGGGTCAGGCAACCAGTGACAGGAGAGGGCATGGTCTGAAGCTTTGCTGGGGAGGGTTAGGTTGGATGTTAGGAAGCACTTCCTCATGGAAAGGGCAATTAGGCACTGGAATGGATTGCCAGGCAGGTGGTGGAGTTGCTGTCCCTGAAGGCATTTAAGGAGAAATTGGATGTGTTACTTAGTGACATGGCCTGCTTGATGTGGTGTTCCAGACTCAATAATTCTGTGACTCTGTGAATATCCCCTATTACTTTCCTTCGATTTTCGAGGATAATAAGCATTTGATCCTTTCCAATATCTTTAGGATGAAGCCTGTTTCAGACCTGATACACTGCCTTGCTCTACTGGGAGAGTTATCCTATGTTGACAATGCTTAATCTGTAGTTAGAGAAGCAAATTTCAGAAAACATGCAACTCATGATATTCCCTCTCTATTTCACAATTCAGTGGCATTTTTTCACCTTGAGTTTGCATTCATCTTTGCTTGACACTTTTTTCTAATAGAATCTACCTGAGAGAGATGTAGGAACCAATGATGAAAGTCACTGGGTAATTGCAAGGCAAAGAAAAATTGTGTGTTAAGAGGTCACATGAGGGCCCAAAGCTTAATGTGAATTCAGGTTTGATAGTTTTTTCAGTATAGGTCAGCTTTTTTATTCTGTGGCAGAAATCCAACTGCTTCTAATGTGTCACTCCTGAAACAAATTAATCTGTGTAGTGGAGCTCCATAATCATTTATTTCAGGTCTCCTGTCTTTTCTTCTCATGCACTCAGTACCACTCAACATGCAGGACTTGGGACACAAGGTCACAACAGGTATTTATTTCAGCCTGATACTCTAGTTCCTAAGAAAATGCAGTTTATGTACTGTCATAGCTCAGAATCCTGATGCACTGATGCTGATGATACCAAACTGAGAGGTTTGGCTGATATACCTGATGGCTGTGTGGCCATTCAGAGAGATTTGGACAGACTGAGAGCTGGGCAAAGAGGAACCTGATGAGGTTCAACACAGATAAGTGCAGAGTCCTGCACCTGGGGAGGAAGAATAAACTGCACCAGTACAGGCTGGGAGGTGATCTGCTGGAAAGCAGCCCTGTGGAGAAGGATCTGGGAGTGCTGGTGGACAATACAGCTATCCATGGGATAGCACTGTGCCCTCATGGCCAAGAAGGACAACGGTGTCCTGGAGTGCATTAAGAGGAGTGTGGCCAGCAGATCAAGGGAGGTTCTCCTCTCCCTCTACTCTGCCTGGTGAGACCTCAACTTGAATATTGCATACAGTTTTGGGCTCCCCAGTTCAAGAGAGACAGGGATCTACTCAAAAGAGTCCAAGGGAGGACTATGAAGATGATTAGGGGCTGGAGCACTGCCCTGTGAGGAGAGGCTGAGGGACCTGGGACTTTTTGATCTGGTGAAGAGAAGACTTAGAGGGGATCTAATCAATGTTTATAAATATCTGAGGGCTGGAGGTCAAGAGGGAGGGGACAAACTCTTCTCAGTTGTACCCTGTGATAGAGCAAGGGGTAATGGATGTAAACTACAGCACAGGAAGTTCCACCTCAACATGAGCAAGAAATTCTTTACTGTAAGGGTCACTGAGCACTGGAATAGGCTACCCAGAGAGGTTGTGGAGTCTCCTTCTCTGGAGACTTTCAAGAGCCATCTGGATGTGTTGCGGTGCAACATGAGCTAGATTTTGTGGTCCTGCTCTTGATATACATACATTGCAAAAAGCTTGGTCTGCAGAGGAGTATGGGCATTGTGAATGGAAAATCTTGCTCAGAATGGACCTTCCACCAACCAACATGAAACCCTCCTCATGCCTGCATTTAAGGACAGCTGCTCTGGTTTGGCTCTGTTTTAGCCAATAGTGTGTCATAAATGTCAGGCTTCATAAAAGGCTTCAGCAAAAGCTAGGAAAGCTGCCAATAAAAGTGAAATGAACAACCTGTCCCAAAGTGACACTGCTGGCCCAGCCTACACAACTCACAGCTCTCCACCTTTCAGGCTGATCTCAATATTGCAGTTTGACTAACCAGAATTTGTGTTTCCTGTCACTGCATTCAGGCAGTTCACTATACACTTGATGGAGATGAGCATCTAAGCTCTGCTTTTCATATCATCAATGGTTCTTAGGTTGTTGCCAGTGCTCACAACAAATGTTCTGCTGAGTGAGACTACTTCAGGCAAACATTTTGACATCTCTTTCAAGCTGATACATGCAAGATAGGAATATTTTCCCCTTGCAGATTTAAGAGAGAAAAAAACCTTCATCAGCCAGAACCCCATGAATGTTCAATGGCAGTTTAACAGAAGCATTGCACTGCTGTGGCTATCAGTCTGCATTCCATTCAAACTCTCTGTCCTTCTTGGACCTGAGTCATAAACCTCCTTTTAATTTGGTGAAAGTTCACATGAAATATTCAGTATAGCTGTAGTCCTTCTTGCCACCTCACACTTGCATATGGTGTGACACCCACATACTCAGGACATGCAGGTATCTTCCATTTTTTTAAGCTCTCATACTAGATGTCACTGGCAGCTATGTTACCTCCCCATCAGCCTCTGTAGCTCTAACTAAATGCCTTTAAGAAAAGACTACAGTAGGCCAGGGGATCAGCTATTGAGTAATATCCTTCACACTGTTACCAACTTGCAGTTCAAGTCTAAAGTATGTTGGGTTGGGCCCAGATCCCAAGTAAGTCAATGGAAAGATTCTTTCTGACTTGAGTGAACCTTTGGTCAAACCCATTAACCGTAAAATAAAATGTTCCTTTTGCACAGACACAAAAAGCACTTGTAGGTTGCTTGGCTCTTTTGTTTCTGGATCATATTTCTTATGTTCACTCTGAAGGATTTTTAGTATTCCAGATAAGGAAGCACTGCTTCAGAAACTTTCTACTCTTGGAAATGCATCTTTCCATGGGAAGATGACATGCTATGGGGGCCATGTTGTGTGTTTCATGAGTGGTGAGGCATATTGCATAGTGTTAATGAGTTTCTGCAAGAGACACCAGTCTGCAGATCTTCCCTCATCAACCTCATTCATTTAGGAAGAAGTTCTTCACCATGAGGGTGGTGAGAGGGTTGCCCAGGTGGAAGCCTCATACCTGGAGGTGTTTAAGGCCAGGCTGGATGAGGTTCTAGGCAGCCTGATTAGTGTGAGGTGTCCCTGTCCATGGCAGGGGGATCGGAATTAGATGATCCTTGAGGTCCCTTCCAACCCTGACTCGCTCTATGATTCTTCTATGATTTACAATGCAACTGCCTGCAACTACAAAAGGCCAGAAGTTTTGACTGTTTGTGGCAGAGTGAGAATTAGCCCTGCAAAAAAAAACTTACAAACCAGAGGAAAATTTACTTTCTTGCAGGCCCTGCTTTACCCTTCACACCTGCAGTTTCTCATTTCTCATTTATTCTTCTTCTCATTTCTTCAGTGTTTCCTGCTTCATGCTTGATCAGACCATGCACTCCTTCAACTGGCATTAAAACTATTGAAATCCTTCAGATTGACTTCTGACTCTCTCTGCACACCAGCTTTGTGCCAAAATAAATGTGCTGTTACCCACTAAGAGTAGTTACTGAGCACCTCAGAAAGAATTTGATGGCTTTGAAACTGTGCTTTAAAAAGGGCCAGCTGAGTGCAGAAAATAAGAACTTTCTCTTAATTCATTTTTTCCTTGGGAAGTCTGTCTTTCCACATTAGTCTGGGTCCTGCTGGGTTCAGGTGGCATGCTTTGTGTTAGTGAAATTGTATATAATGTCTGTCTGATAGCAAACTTGCAAGAATCACAGAATCACAGACACATACAGGTTGGCAAAGCCCCTCAGGATCACCAAGTCCAACCTAGAACCCTACTCTACAAGATTCACCTTAAACCATAGCCCTAAGCATCACATCCAAATGACCCGTAAACACATCCAGGGTGGGTGACTCCACCAGCTCCCTGGGCAGCTCATTCCAGTCCCTGACCACTCTCTCCATTCAAAACTTTTTGCTAATGTCCAATCTAAATCTCCCCAGTCTCAGCTTGAGGCCATTTCCCCTTGTTCTATCTCCAATTACCTGTGAGAAGAGCCCAGTAGCAGCCCCTCCACAACTTCCCTTCAGGTAATTAGGTCAGCAATAAGATCTCACTTCAGCCTCCTTTTCAAGCTAACCATCCCCAGCTCCCTCAGTTGCTCGTTATAAGATTTATCTCTAGGCCCTTCCCCAGCTTTGTTGCCTCCTCTGGACCCTCTCCAGCACCTCCACATCTCTCTTGTATTGCTGTGCCCAAAACTGAACACAACACTCAAGCTGTGGCCACACCAAAGCTGGGACCAAGGGGGCAATCACCTCCCTGCTCCTGCTGGTGACAGCATTTTTAATCCAGGATATAAGCAGTAGAGGTCAGGATACATTATTTAGTAGAAAGCAAAGACAGTAAATGAAAATACAATTGTGGCAGGCTAGCAGTGTAACAGAATGAAGCAGATGGGTTAAAAGTGGATGATGAGAAAGTACAAATTAACATCCTTGCCAATGATCTCCATGGTCAGAATGGTAGCAGCCTTGCATTCATGATGGCCTTTCTCTCCCCTCCTCATGTTAAAAGGCCATTGTTTCTTTTCTCTCCAGAGTGTAATTACCCTGGGGAAGTCTCAACAAATGAAAATGCTCCCTGGCTGCCAGGCGTGGGTGAGTGCTTCAGCAGTGCCCTGGCTGCATGTCAGGTTATAATGTGGGTGTGCAGCATCCATCTAGTACATGCCAGCTCCTGCTAGAAGGAAACACTGCTAGGAGTCTGCCAGGCAACAAGGGACTGCAGGAGCACTGCAGAACAGACTTGCCTGCAGTGTTGGCAGAGACAAAGAATTCTTCTCTCCATTCATCTCCAACATTTTGCCCTCAATGAGAATAAATATAACAGAATAATCATTATAATCATAAAATGCCTTAGGTTGGAAGGGGCCTAGGAGATCATCTACTCCAACCTCCCTGCCTTGGGAAGGGACACCTCTCAATGAGATTTGATTGCTCAAAGCCTTATAATGAGGTAGTATTTTTTGCCAAAAGTACTCTTATGACACCCACAACTGTCAGGTGCAATATAATTTAACAAAGGTAAGCACAGTATGATGAATAATTAATTGGTTGAGTAATTCACCTTTTCTATTGTTTAAGTCCTTTAGTGAGAAGGCCAAATAAAATGACAACAAAGTGTGAAAAATGGAAGTCAGAGAGATCATGATCTAGGAACAGGCATTAAATGAGAGGAGCTGTCCCCAGCTGGCCAAAATTGTCACAATACATTAACAATCAATATATTAATCAATGTATACTAATGTATGCAACAAGTTCAGTTAACTTCATGGAGTTATGATATTACATGAAGATTTGTTCAACTTGTTAATTTAATTAGTGTTAAAAAAAACCATCTAGTTTTATTAAAAATAGAATAATCTTATAGGACAGTCAAAATCATAGAATGGTAAGGGTTGGAAGGGACCTTTGGAGATCATCTAGTCCAACCCCACTGATGAAACAGGTATACCTAGATCAAGTTGCACAGGAACTCATCCAGGAGTGCATGAAGTTCTCTCCAGAAAATGAGACTCCAAATCCTCTCTGGGCATCCTGTTTCAGTGTTCTGTCACCCTCAAAGTAAAGTTTCACCTTAAATTCAAGTGAAACCTTGCATTCTAGTTTGTACCCACTCACAACAGCATGGCAAAGAGGTTTGAGGGACCCTGCTTCCAACCTCTCCCCTAGCACAGGATTCTTTCATCACAATTTGAAGAAATGAGCATGGATCATAGTGGCTATGGAAAAGTCTGCTTCAAACTGGGAAAGGGTCTGGTGCTGACAAAAGTCATAAAGATAAAAAAAAAAAAATTTAGATTTATTAAGAACTAGAAATAATGATTATTCTCTAAGAGGAGTAGAACTTGTGAGACAAAATATGCTGAATCAAAATGTGAATGCCTTGAGCAGAAAGGTAAAACTAACTCTCCATGTTATGAGCAGACTTAAAATGAGTGTGAATGTGTCAGAATGACCAAAGGCTGATACAAAAGTATACATGAGAACAAAAACCAACCTGTGACTTGCAGGTACTTCAATGTTAGCTTGTTGCTCATCCTGCATGAAGGCATGTAGAGAAATAGCAACAAAATTAAGCAAAGCAGACACTCATTAAACATCTCATTTCTACCCAATGGCTTAGTTTAGAACTGCCTCACATGCTGCTTTTCAGCCTGTTTTCAATAAGATCTAAGTCAGTTTGAAAGGAAACAGAATGTAAGGAGATATAGAAATGTTTCTACAAACATTTAACCTCAGACTCAGACAAATATTGAATTTATTTTTCCTAATTCTGAAATTCTGATGTGAAACTCTAAAGTGCCATCAGCTGTGTCTCTTCTTTATAATTATATTCTGATCATTTCTTGTGGTTTTGGCTTGCAGGAAGTTAAAAACAGGTGGTGCCTTTGCCTCTTTTATTTTCCTTGTTCAAGACATTTCTCAGATGTGTCTCTTCAGTGTAATCCCTGGCTTGCACTCTCTCTTCCATCTCAAAAGCTAACACAGCAGACCCAATGCTCCCTCCCAAGGACTGAAAGGAAAACAGTTTCTCTGAACTGAATGTTTTCTTGATTTATTCAAAGGACTTCCATGAGGAGAGGTTACAATTTCTTTTATCATAAATACCTTTAAATATAGTTTCAAAGAAATCTTTTTGAAACCCAACAAAAAAACAATTCCTTCATAAAATAAAACATACTACATCCATCAGATAACCCTAAACCCATTTTGTCTTCTTGCAAGCTAGAACAGATTCCATTCAATCCAGCTGTCCTTCACTGGTCAGTGACTTAAAGACTCACTGCAGTTTCTGCCTTTGCTAATATCTTCCTTTCAAAGGTTAAATTACATCAGCTAAAAAAAAATGATCTTTTCCCTTTGTTTTTATTTCAACAATCTGAACTGTATCAAAAAGTTCCTGGACTGGCATTTTGAAGGCAATCCTAAGAGAGTTGGGACTGTTCTGCCTGAAGAAAATAAGGCTCTGGGAAGAGCCTATTATAGGATAAGAGGGAACAGATTTAAAATTGAGGATGATGTATTTGGACTAGATATTAGGAAGAAATTTTTTGCAGCAAGGGTGGTGAGACACTGGCACAGGTTGCCCAGAGAAGTTGTGGCTGCTCCCTCCCTGGTGGTGTCCAAGGCCAGGTTGGATGAAGTCTTGAGTGACCTGCTGTAGTGGAAGGTATCCATGCCCATGGCAGAGTGGTTGGAACTGGAGGTTCCTTCCAACCTAAACAATTCTATGAGTTCTATGAATCTGAGTCTTCAGGTTCTAGCCACTTAAGTATTTCTCTTTAAGTCTTTAAGGTTCCTTCCAACCTAAACAATTCTATGAGTTCTATGAATCTGTCTTCAGGTTCTAGCCACTGAAGTATTTGCTGGACTATGTTTTCTGTATATAGTGTTTTGCATTAGTTTTTATCTCTCTAGAGCACATTAGTAAAAAGCATGTGGATATTTAGAAGGACAGGGAGCTGTAGGAGTGAGTCCAGAGGAGGCCATAAAGCTGCTCAGAGGGCTGCAGCAGCTCTGCTATAAGGACAGGCTGAGAGAGTTGGGGCTCTGCAGTTTGGAGAAGAGAAGGCTTCCAGGAGACCTTGGAGTGGCATTAGTTTTGCATTAGTTTTTGCATTAGTTTGCATCAGGTACTGGAAGGCTGCTATAGCATAAGTGTATGTTAAAGATTCATTTGCACTCTTAACAGCACTTTCATTAGAAATAGTTCTGTTCAATCTCCCCAGCTAAACACATTTGCCTTTAAATAGCAAAGATTCAAAAGTTTTTCAGAAGGCTCAATATGTCACAAGAAGTGGTAGAGATGATGCAGGTACCATTTTCCCTGTACTAATAAACTCATTGCCTCAGTTCTATGCTAAAGCACTTTGAGCTTGGATGCTCCCTTAGCTTCTAATGTGTGAAGTATGTCAATGATTTATTTGATTCCTAAAAAAATGTTGGCATTTGATGTGAGAGAAGGCACTAGAGCTATAAGATGAGAAGTTGTGTGCTGAGTTAACTACTTACTGATGAGGACTCCAGGATTATTTTTGGAAAAGACTGGGCAGATGTGCTCAAAAAAAAAGAAAAACATAAAACCTTAAGGATAGTCTAATAGCAATACAGTTTCATATAGCACCATTGGAAAGAATGAATAACAGGAATTCCAAATTCCTCTAGACTCATTTAGAGGCTCTCATGCACTTGGGCAATAGGGGAAAGTCAAAGGGTGCTTAGCACAGCAATGTACTGAAAGGAATCCAAGGATAAGCTGGCAGAACACTGGAGGCAAAAAGGGTGCTCAGGAGAACATGTAGTTACATTAAGACAGACTCTCTCCATTTCCACCTGCCCTTGTAATTTAACTCAGTGTTTCATGGCAGTATTTGAATTTTCCTTGTCTCAAGACAGCAAGAATATTTAAGAAAACACCCTGTGAATCTAACTGCTTTTCATTTTTAAATGATGTCATTAAAAACATTTTAAACAATATTTATCTAATAATTACTAATTGTCTTCAGGCTTTGAATATCATTGTGAATGCTGTTGCCTTTTAACCCATGGAAGTCAGTGTGAAAGTCATTATGTACTTTTGTACAACAGAAATCAGTCATCTTATGTTGAAAATAGTGAAACTGTCTACTAATTCCAGCAAATTCAACATCAGGTATCAAGTAATCAATAATTTTTATCCTACCAGAGCCACAAAGAATTTTCAATCAACTTAAATCCAATCAAAGAGCTGTCATTGTCAGTCTCTTTTGAGGTCCCTTCCAACCTAAACCATTCTATGTTTCTGCTGCTCACAGCTTCAGAGATGTAGCTTTTTTTGAGGGTGTGAACAAATGCAGACCATGCCAAAGACTGCCTTGGGGCAGCAGGATTTTGTTACAATTTCTTTTATCATAAATACCTTTAAATATAGTTTCAAAGAAATCTTTTTGAAACCCAACAAAAAAAAATATTCCTTCATAAACTATCATGGGAAAAAAATACTCCCTTCCTAAACAAACCTGATTTTTAATAACATTTTCAGGAATGAAGTATCACAATCTTAAGAAAGTAACTTTGCTGTCACACTAAAGGAATTTCTGTGGCACATTCACATAAATTTCCATAAATACAATTTTTTAGTGATGCTTTATAAAAGGAACTTGCTGTGCCAATGTGTGTGTGTGTGTGGAATCCCTTATTTTATTCTTTATGCTGCTCAGCCTACTGCTTTTGTGAAGTTTTCCTCATTGGAAAATACTTCTAATGCTGTTTGAGGTCAATGAGATGTTGCCATTTGATGGGTGTTCAGCAAACTCTGTGAAAGAAATCTGCAATCTCCATTTAGTTCCCAGTCAACAAATGTCCAATACAGCTGTCATTAATCTGCAGCCCCCTTGGCAGGCTCTGCAGAGAGGCCAAAGGCTAATGGACAGGGAAGCTGACCTATTTTCCAGCTTGATTAGCAGCTCTGCAGAAGAGGCTTCTCAGTGTGAGGAGGTGAACACTGGGTTCTTCCTGCCGTTGCCCAGGCTGGAGTCATTCTTTGGATAAATAGACTCTGTTTCCAAAGCTCCCAGTCTGGCATCTTTCAGCCATGCTAAAGCCCAGTCAGAAAGCAATATGCATTCACATAGCCACTGCCTGATGCACTGTTTGAAACAAAACATGTTAGCACTTGGGCTGAGAGGCTGCATCCCTTAAGTTTCTTTCCAAAAAGCTGTTTATTAATTAACTGTTCCTGTTTCTTTTTCCAATAATGTTGTCAAGTAGCTGTGGGCATCTTCTGCCAAATGCTAATCCCTGCTCTGTTACTCATCTGTCTGATTTCTAGCCCTCAGCCATGATGCTGTCCTGGCCAGCACTTACGGAGCTTGCTATGCCCCAGGCAATGCCTTTGTAGGTTAACCCATAATCAGAAATTCATAAAATGGTGTGAGTTGGAGTGGACCTTAAAGATTACCTATTTCCAACTCTTCTTCTATGGGCAGGGACACCATTCACTTGGCCAGGCTGCTCCAGGCCCTATCCAACCTGGCCATGAACACCTTCAGGAATGGGGCATCCACAACCACCCCAGGCAACCTGTTCTAGTGTCTCACCACCCTCACAGAATCACGTTATTCATTTTCACACCAAATGAGTCCATGCTTCTGGGTCCTGCTGGGTTCAGGTGGCATGCTTTATGTTAATTAAATTGTATATAATGTCTGTCTGATAGCAAACTTGCAAGAATCACGGAATCACAGGCACATGCAGGTTGGCAAAGCCCCTCAGGGTCACCAAGTCCAACCTAGAACCCTGCTCTACAAGATTCACCTCAAACCACAGCCCCAAGCACCACATCCAAATGACCCTTAAACACATCCAGGGTGGGTGACTCCACCACCTCCCTGGGCAGGTCATTCCATTCCCTGACCACTCTCTCCATTCAAAACTTTTTGCTAATGTCCAATCTAAACCTCCCCAGCATCAGCTTGAGGCCATTCCCCCCTGTTCTGTCTCCAATTACTTGTGAGAAGAGAAACCAACAGCAACCTCTCCACAAGTTCCCTTCAAGTAGTTTGTAGACAGCAATGAGGTTTCCGTCATCATTGTAAAGAATTTCTTCCTAATATTCAGCCTTCCAACCTACAGACCACCATATATCCATTCATTTTCTACACTGCTTTTCTAGAACAGGCAAAGTTTTCACTTCTGAGGAGCCTGTTAAGAGAAAAAAAATCAACCTGTACTTCTTTCTGCTGAAACAATTTGCTGGCTATGCCCCATCAAACAGCAAAACACACAGGGGGGGATAAAGGAACAAGAAGAGACACTAGCTTTTTGGCTTATAAATGCATTTTGCAATCCTGGTGTTAGAGAATATTCATCCTCTAGCTTGTAAAACCAAGCTAGCTTAATATGGAAAATGGAAACAGAGAAATCAAGCACAAAGCACAGTGATGTAATTTCTTCCATGCATACTTGTGCTCAAAACTGCAGCATTACTGTTTTCCTCATAACAACAATCTTAAACTGTATACAAAACCCACAACTCATTCACCAAGCAGATGTTGATATCACAGTATAGAAGTAAAAATAAAATCCAGGGCATTATATTTGTTTACTATATTTTTGTTTGACAAACCTGAAGGACCTGGGGCCTCCAAGAAAGCTGGTGAGGGACTTTTTAGGGATTTGGGAAGTGATGGGACTAGGGGGAATGGAGCAAAACTAGAAGTGGGTGCATTCAGATGGGATGTTAGGAAGAAGCTCTTCTCCATGAGGGTGGTGAGGCATTGGAACAGGTTGCCCAGAGAGGTAGTAGAAGACCCATCCATGGGTGTTTTTAAGACCAGGCTGGATGTGGTTCTGGGCAACCTGATCTAGTAGAGGGTGCCCCTGCCCATGGCAGGGGGGATTTGAACTTGATGGTCCTTGAGGTCCCTTCCAACCCTGACAATTCTGTGATTCCTTCACTAACATCCATTGATTAGGAGCCATATACAGCAGTGTGAAGAAGAGATGGACATTGTGCAATAGAAAGTTTCATGCTCCTTTCCAATCCAATTTTCTCCCTTTAAATTTACCTTTTGAACTTAAAAGAATTTGTTTCCATTTCCTTTTACAAAAGGTTCGTTTCCAGCTTGGTAAGCTTTAATTTTATGAGAATCCTTTTGGCTTAAATCAGCTTCTGAATTGGACATATTCATTTTCCTTTCACTCACCAAGCAGACAAGTATAAAACTCTCAGTTTTTATTGAAAGCTTTTTTATTTCTTCTGTTTACAAGATAGTTGCATGGCTTTTAACGTTCATGTATTCTTTGGGCCATCGAGACTGTTTTTCATTGCTCTAAATGTTCTTGTTTATTTACCCTTCCAATAGTCTGGCATTTGATGTGTTTAATTTTCTCTATGGAAAAAATATTAAAGGGAAATCACTCACAGTACACTGCCCTTGCAGATTTTTTACTCATATAGCAGATTTTCATACACAGCAGACCTCTTGATAAAGCAAAATCTGTGTAGTACACAGGTAGATCTTTTTACCCACTATCATACCACATGGCAATATTCAAGGGTAAGGTAACTGATGACTGGTCCAATCTCTCCTAAATAATGCCTTCTAAGGTTGTTCAACTTGAGTGCCACATAAGCACATGTTTTCAACTTAAAATGAGTCACCACTCAGGACAACACATCAAACCATCTGAAAAAAAGCTTGATAACCTTCTCCAGCTGGAATGAAGGAAGTATAGCACGTGTGATTTTTCCTCTTTGATAAACACAGAAGTTTCATAACTATTTTATCAAGTTGTCTGAAAATGATGAAAACAAAGACAAAAATCAAACTGTGCTTTCTTGTAGGAATAGATACGAAATAGTTCAGCTTCATGGGTTTAAAATGGCAGAGGGGAGATTGAAACTGGATGTTAGGAGGAAGTTCTTTATAGTGAGGATGGTGAGGCACTGGAACAGGTTGCCCAGGGAGGTTGTGGTTGCTCCCTCCCTGAAGGTGTTCAAGGCCAGATTGGATGAGGCCTTGAGTGACCTGTGCTAGTGGGAGGGGCCCCTGCCTATGGCAGGGGGTTGGGACTGGATGATCCTTGAGGTCCCTTCCAACCTTACCATTCTATGATTCTATGATTTAAGCATGAACCTGGGGTATTGGTTGACAGCAAACTGAACACGAGTCAGCATTGTGCCCAGGTAGCCAAGAAAGACAATGGNTGTGCCCAGGTAGCCAAGAAAGCCAATGGCATCCTGGCTTGGATTAGAAATACTGCAGCCAGTGGGAACAGAGAGGTGATCCTCCCCCTGTGCTCAGCATTGCTAAGGTCATGCCTCTAGTGTTGTGTTCACTTCAGTGTCCCTCACTACAAGAAGGACATTGAGATGTCATTCAGTGTGAGCATTTGCATTCATGCTCCCATCTTTTTGTCTCTTGTTTGGCTTCAAAAGTAGAAGTTTGGAGCAAAACCAGAAGTGGTTAGATTCAGACTGGATGTTAGGAAGTTCTTCACCTTGAGGGTGGTGAGACACCAGAAGGGGTTGCCCAGGGAGGTGGTGGAAGCCTCATCCCTGGAGGTGTTTAGGGCCAGGCTGGATGAGGCTCTGGACAGCCTGATCTAGTGTGAGGTGTCCCTGCTCATGGCAGGAGGGGTTGGAACTGGCTGATCCTTGTGGTCCCTTCCAACCCTCACTGATTCTATGTTTCTAGATCAGGCTGCCTAAGGCCACATCAAGTCTGATCTTCAATGTCTCCAGGGCTGGAGCCATATTTCTATATGTCTTCTCCTAAAAAAAAAATTATCAAAACTCCCTTCCTGGCCCCTTCCAGCCCTGATAATTCTAGAATTTGATGATTCAAAGCTAAGAGGTTATGTAGTGCTCCATGACAACAGTAACTTACCATAATTATAGATGGGTGTCACAGAGGACACAGTGAGACAGGAAAAGGGATGACATCAACATTTTCAAAGAGCAAATTCCATGTACCCCATTTAGGTCTGTCATCTGCCCTCCATACTTTAATCATAGAATCATTTAGGTTGGAAAAGAACTTTGAGATCATCCAGTCCAACCACCATCTAACTCTACCAAGTCTGGTGCTAAACCATGCTCCTCAGTGTCATGTCTTTGAGGGTTTTTCCTTGGGGTTTTCTCAAACTTTCCAGTTGGTTCAATGGTTGCAGTTTCAATGCCAAGTTGTCTTCACATTCATACTTCTGCTCCAAATAAAGATTTTCAGGGAGGAAGACAGGATCTAACCTCTTCTCTCCAACACTCTTTTCCAGCACTGGCCAGCAGAAGTATTATCGTTATTCCTATAACATCCCCTAGCTGTTATTTTATTGTGGCCTTCTGTTTTAAAGGCATAATCACTGGTGTCTTCTTGACAATTTAAGCTACATTTGAAGCCATCAGTGGTCTTGCCTGCACAATGAGTTGCAAAGCTTTACCTACAGTAGAATTTAAAATAATTTATTCATCTCCATGTAACTATAAGAGACTTAAATTCTTCCTGTCTACCTTTGCAGCTCTTGCGTGGGGGTTGGACTTGATGATCTCTTTGGGTTCCCTTCCAACCCCTGACATTCTTGTCATCCTCTGGTCCTGTGAATCACTACCTGATACTGTTTATCTCTCCCCAGGCCTTTCCATTAACTGACAAAAGTCTATCAGGATGAATTCAAACAACTCATTAGTTTGAGAGCAGTTTATTTACACTGAATTTACTTCTAAAATTAATTTTGGCCTATTTGTCCAGGGCTTTGTAGCAGGTTTGTAGAAATAAAAAACTAATGTACATTTCTATGACTTAAGAGACCAAAAAGCTCAACCTTTATTTCTTACCACGTTTCAGAGAGATCCATATTAGGGAACAGGGGAAAAAATAATTTGTCATTCTATTACTAAGGTATTTATTACACTCTAACAGTAGTGATTTCAATAGAAAACCAAAACAAACCTGTTTCTAAGGTGTTGAAATATGTTCTTCAACACTGAAAGAGCAGTATAAGACTTTACAAACCAGACATTTGCCCATTTTCAACATTATTTTCCTACTTACTTTGAGGTAATGTTATCCCAGTAATTGAAAAGATTTGCTTTTTAAGCAGATTCTCCTGTTGCAGCAATCAAATGGTTCTAATTATGGAAGGAAGTATCCGAGTCTCACATTATATAGCCAGAGTGGATGACATTAATGATGGCAGGACTATGCTTACTTCAGCTCTAGACATTCTTTGGGTCACCAGGCATGGACTTCACATTATCTGCACAACACAGAGGAGCAGCTTAACCAAACTGTATTTCGTGAGAGGGAAATCCTAAGATTGTTCAACTCTTTGAAAATTCAGATGGTAGTTCAACATCTTGTAGATGGAAAAGTTCCTTAACATATTATCCAAGACTGATGGTGATCCAGCCCATTCCTAATACCAGTCCTTTTGCTAGTGAAAGGTAGAAGATGCTATTACATTCAGAGGAGGGGCATGAAAATGATCAGGCAGTTGGAGCACCTCTGCTATGAGGACAGGCTGAGGGAGCTGGGGGTGTTCAGCCTGGAAATGATGAGGCTCTGGGGAGACCTAATAGCAGCCTGCCACTATCTGAAGGGGGCCTTCAAGAAGGATGGAGGGAGACTGTTTGCAAAGGTCTGTGGTGATAGGACAAGGGGCAATGGCTTCAAATTGAAGAGGAGTAGATTTAGATTGGATGTTAGGAACAAGTTCTGCACCATGAGGGTAGTGGAACACTGGAACAGGTTGCCCAGGGAGGCAGTTGAGGCCCCATCCCTGGAAATATTCAAGGTGAGGGTTCTGGGCAGCCTGACCTAGTTGAAGATGCCCCTGCTGACTGCAGAGGAGCTTGGACTAGATGATTTTCAGAGGTCCCTTCCAGCCCAGACTATGCTAAGATTCTATGATAATGGCATCACTTTGGTGAGGATTAATAAATCAATACTTATTTTGGTTTTAGGAGCAAGACACAGAACAGAAACATCCCCATTGCTTATTGGAAGCTGTTTCAAATGAGTATTATTTCAGTGATCTGAAGCCTGTTGGAAATTAAACACATTAATTTCCTGTAATTTTTAGTAATAACTTTCAGATATGCCACTCAAACTACATTTCTGTTGGGTCTCATGAGTTCAGCAGGGTCGGGTCTGGTTAGCAACAGAATCAGAAATCTCATAGGAGTATCAGGTGTCCAGCATGAAGCAATGATAAGTCAGTCAATTACTCTTTTCCCTTTGAATTTATGCCACAAGGTCTGTCAGAGTGCAGTGTGCCATCATGCTGAGTTGGGAACATCTGATGGAGAGAGATTTTCATTCAAATGAGTAGATTCAGCTTTCTTGGTTCAGATTTCTCAGTTTCAGCTTTCTCAGTTTCAAGTAGATGTAATTTTTTTTCTTCACTCTTCTGAAGAGCTCCCATCAAATGATAAAACACACTTAGGTGATTCTAGTGCTTCAGCCCAGAGGCAACCTGAACATCTGCAGGCACTCTTATTTTTACTAAAATGGGCCAAAGGCCAGCTAAAAGTGCATACCACCTGACTGATATGATTTTAAACAACAAAGATTCATGGCTGGACAAGTGAGAGACCCACCAGAGTGTGGCACTTAAATTTCATTGCATTGTTCAGCTGAAATTTTCTCTACACTGCCACCCTAGCAAAATCTGTTTGGCAGTGAAACTACTTATATTGTGCTATCACTTACCTTTGATTTCCCTTTAAAGATATGACTACTTTATGAACCACAGGATCTCTTTTTCTGAAGATAAATGCAAACCATGGAGGCTTTGGCAGGCAGTCCATCAACTCAAAGCATGAAATCATAGGATGGTTTGGGTTGGAAAAGAACTCAAAGATCACCAAGTTTCAAACCCCCTGCCAGAGGCAGGGACATCTTCCACTAGACCTGGTTGCTCAAAGCCTCAGCCAATCTGGCCTTGAACACCTCCAGGGAGGGGGCATCCACAACTTCCCTGTTCTCATATCTCACCACCCTCACTTTAGGAAGAATTTCTTCCTAATATCCTCTTTAAATCCACTCTCTTCCAGTTTAAATCCATTCCCCTTTTTCCTATCACTACAACCCCATGTAAAAAGCCCCTCTCCAACTTTCCTGTAGGACCTCTTCTGGTGCTGGAAGGCTGCTATATACTCACCCCAGAAACTTCTCTTCTCCAGGCTGAACAGCCCCAACTGTCACAAAAGGCAGATTCTATTTAAAGACATGAATACATCTCAGACTTGCCTTTGAAGCAAAGAACATTCAATGCTTCTCTTTTATGATTCCCTTAAAGATGTAGGGTGAGGATCAGCTTAAGACATTCTACATGTAGGTATCCATGTGTGTGCTACAGGTTCCATGTGGTATCTCACATCAGATGGACAACTGAAGGCTTCTGATTTTAGGTAGCTGAATCAGATGTAGGTTTTTTCTTTCACAATGGCCTGAATCAGCTGATTCTTGAAAGCCCAGTGAGTATGAACTTCGCTTTTTAGAAGTGTCCACATCTCAAAGGATTAAAGACATTCCAGAACAGTCTGCTTCCTGCAGAATTCACAAGCATATTCTGGACACAGGATTGGTTTGGCTTGGTTTTCTCTTTGCTTGGTTGATTGGTCTTTTGGGTTTGGGTTGGTTGGTCAGGTTTTGTGTTGGTTTGTTTGGGTTT
>VWYK01001595.1:19950-32746 GCA_013399775.1 Semnornis frantzii | reverse complement strand
CTAAAATCGACTGTTTTTCATCAATATATTGTACATACCTCTTTCATATTCTAACTCCCACAATGTAGTGCTAGTTGTGGATATCTGTGGCTTATGGTAAGTACAGATTTCTTTCAAAAAAGAACTGAAAACTGTATTCCAAAATCCAACTGTCCATTAGACCATAATATGTACAGCAAATGCTATATGTCAGGTCTTTTTTTCTAAATACATTTTCTCGAAGTTGAGAGTTCAGGGCATTTTTATCTGTAGCAAGGATGTTGTTTTCCTAGTGCCTAGATACGATGAGGCTAACTAACAGTAACACAAAGGGAAAATTTCAAACATTTAAATTCACCTTAATGCTGGGAAGACAAAATAAGTATTACTTTGTCTACTGCTTTGCTACTTGCAGAATCTCCAGAGTTTACTGAGATGAATTACTACAGGAAGACTGTAATTTATCACTATTTCTGACCTTGTTTCCTCCCTCTCGCTTGAGATCCCATTTTAATTCCCTATCATAAAGGTTTTATTCCTTGTGGTAGGAGAGCAGCCTACACTCAGTATAGCCTCACAGGACTTGGAGGAGGGCCTTGAAAATCATGAGGTAATTCTTTTGCTATTAGCAGGCAAAGCTGATGCTTTTTGCTTTTGTAACAAAACAAAACACAACAAAAAAAAAAGGCAGGTGTTTGTTTGTTTGCGGGTTTGAGGGTTTTTTTTTGCTATATCTGATAAATATCCAACTGCTGGAACAACAATCTCCTCTGTGCTCTAGGGATGTACAAGGTTTGACTCATCTTACTTGCAAGAATGTAAGACTTTCTTGAGACACATGTAGAACTCAGACTTCAGCATCCTGATACTTCAGCTTTAAATGGATTGGTTTCTCTCCATCTCAAAACACAACTTCTGGACAGAAAGATGTCTGCTTCTACAGACTGAAAACAGCTACCTATATTTTGTAACTGTGTTTATGTGCATAGATGCTTCTGTTTTAATATGCTGCCCCAGTCCTTGGACTTCATGCTCTGCTTATAGGCTTATTTTTCTAATTGGTGAAAAGCAGAAGCTTTCAGTGATTCACTGGGAGCAGATAAAGGCTTTCAGAATAGCATTTTGTAATTAGTAATACTTTTAGTGCTGCACTTAAGACAGCAGCTGCATTTGTGTAACTGGTTGATTTTTTTTTTTCCTGATAGAATAAATTTTCATTAAGAACAGATTTAAATAGCTATAGTGGAAAATCAGGACAAAAAAAGCCCACCAAACTGTTTCTCTCTCCTCTTGGAAAAAATAAAATTCTTGTGAGCTTCTAAAATTGTTTGCAACAGAGGGGTTTGGATGTAAATACCCATGTTAAGTATTCTGTGCTTGTTTTGTAAAAGTATCCTGTTTAGATATTGGCAAAAAGTAATTTTGGACTCTTGGTCTTGTGGTTTCGGAAGGAAAGCAAGCATGCCAACACTGAATTTCACAAATGTTTTGGATTATTTTGTAGGAAGATGAGCTGTACACTTCAGGTGAAATCAGAGACACCTCTAGTATTAATAAATTTACAGAGAAGAAAAGTGCCTCAGAAAAGGAATTCTCCACATCTTTGGAGTACTAGTAAACACATTTTAAGTGTTATTGCTTGCTGGAAGGTCTTTGCTTTGTATGCTATCAAAATCCTTATAGGTAGGATGAATAAAAATATATTTAAACATGTGGAGTACTATGTCTAGCTCTGTAGTCCTCAGCATAAAAGACATGGATCTGTTGAAGCAGGTCCAGAGGAGGACCATAACACTGACAGACTGAAACATCTCACCTACGAGGAAAGGCTGGGAGAGTTGGGGTCATTCAGTCTGGAGAATAGAAGGCTTCACGGAGACTCTACTGTAGTCTTTCAATAGTTAAAGAGGGCCTGTTAGGAAAATGGTGACTAATTCTTTAGCAGGGCCTGTTACAATATGACAAGGGGTAATGATTTTAAACTAAAAGAACGTAGATTCAGAGTAGATGCAAGGAAAAAGTATTTATGAGAGTGGTGAGACAATGGAAGAAGCTGCACAGAGAACTGGTACCTAATCCCTAGAGACGTTCAAGGTGAGACTGGATCTTGTTGATCCAGGGTCTTGTTGAAGATGTCCCTGCTCATTGCAGGGGGATTGGACTAAATGACCTTTAAAGATGCCTTTCCAATCCAAACTATTCTATAATTAAGTAAAGGTTCAGATTTTTTTTTTCCTTGTGAAAACACTTATATTTGTTTGATCCTGATTGTTTTTCTGTCTTTTTAGTTATGCATATGGAATCATCTTACCTATAAAATAATCAGCATCCCATGGAGCATGAAGTCTGCAGAGCACCAGAGGACCACAAAGCAGCATCTGAGACCTTTACACTGACAATGAGATACTCTTCACAAAAATCTCTTCAGCTGTTTGTACTGCAAAGACCTATCTGCAAAGACAAAACTGCCACCAACAGCAACAATTTCCTTACATATGTCTCTGGATCTTTTCTAGTCCACCATCATGTGCCCTGGAGGAACTGATAGTCATGTGAAAGTTATTGCTCCCAGCCTTTAGTGTCAGGAAATGGGAGTTAGGACTGCAGATGTACAAATTTTCAAGGAGCAGAGTACTTCTAACCAGTACTATCTTATAACTGCTGAAATTTTATATGGTTTTGAAAGAGGAGAACATCTGGAAACTGGAAGTGCTGACGAAGCGTCCCAAAAAGATACAGTTTTGCTTGGGATATTGTGACACTATGAGGATTTCTGAGAGAATGAAAATTGCTGTCGTTCTAAGGAAAAAAAAAAAAACACTTGCTTAAAGAAGAGCCTTAGCTGTATTTACAATAGCTGGACAGTGTGGAGTAGTAGCAGTCATGGCTGTGAGGCAAACATTGCAAGGGAACAAAACACTCAGGAAAGGGTGTTTGAGGGACTTAACGGGGAAGAGTATAAAGATAAAATATGAGGGGGTTGTTTGTGAAAGTGGTAAATGCTAAGAAATGTTTGTAGATAAAGAGAAATGCTAATGGAACTACTGAAATTAAGTTATTTGAACATAAGTGTGGAAGGTGGAGCTCAGGAAAAACAAGAGACGACCCAATATGAGTTAGCTCAAGATAGTCCAACTTTATTAAGAGCATCAGCACTTTATATATCATTAGAACTAGGGGTGTATGCAATCACACGTTGCTGTTTGCATTGCAATTGGCGCACAATACTTGTTCATGCGAACTAAGCTTAGCACAGATTGGTTAGTCTAAAGATACCAGGGTGCATAGTTGCTCCTACTTGTAGTTACTTTGTAGCACTACTGCTCCATTCTCCCAGGTCTCAGTTTCTGTAAAAGTTGTTTATTTCAAATAGCAAGGTCAGGGTATACTGGCCACTTGTCACCTATTCAGGCCTGTTTCATTTTAGCATACTCAGGACTTTTGTCAAGGCCTGGATTGTACAGTGTCTCCATGGACCCATGTCCCTTTTCACTTAGCCATTCTGCAACACATAAGAGCCTTCCGTCTCTCCCTGAGAGAGGCCCTTGTTGCTTAGCACAAGCTAGTGTGTCTGACCAGCATCTAACTACTGCATGTATACAACAGACACAACAGTAACTGTGAAGGACCACAGTTACATTTGCAAGGAAGTATGAGAGGAAATGGTAGGAGCAAACTAGAAAATACTGTACCCTGTAATATGCTTCTCTGTATAAAAAGGAGGTATTTGGTAGGTCTGAACTGCACAGATAATACAGGCCTGCAAAACATGTTGTAGCCTGTCACACCTGTCTTTCATGTTTGCTGGCAATCATAGCCACAAAAACGGAGATATACAAGAAACTGCAGCAGCTTAGGTAAGAAAATACATTTCTGTCTGAGGCAACACGAACTGAAAAGTTTCTGGTTCAGAGTTTGGCTGTTTTTTTACTCAGTGCTTTGGGATCATGGAAACATTTGAAAGTGTGTGACACTCCTACACTTTCCCAGACCTGTTTCATTCTGCAACACCATCAACATTACTGCAGAATTATGAAATGAAAATAACCACCTGGAGAAATAAATGATTTTGAAGTATAGTCAATTGTATACTTGAAATTATTCCTTCAAACACTGGCTTTGCTTGCCTGTGGCATGTGGACACTACATTCTCTATGAATTGTAGTGGTATTTCTGTTCTAAAAAGTTACTAGAGGCTTATGCTGTTTTGCCATTTTTATCAAGGCCAAACGTTTAAAACTTCCAATTGCTACTCCTGTGTAGATGAAAATCTCAAGTCAGAAGACAGAGCTACCCTTTGATGGAAAAAGTACTATGTTTTATGTCCACTTAAAACCAAAATTAAACAAAGTTTAGAATTAAACTTCACATTTCTGGGATTTGGAGGCAGAAGTGTGTATTGGTAATTACACTTGTTTGGTGAACTTAAAGCTAGAAAAAGTGTCCAGAATGTAAAAAAAAAAAAAAAGTTCATTTATTAACCTCAAAGTTTTTATGGACATGAGATTGGTGTGGCATGAATAAGGGGATAGTATATATAGAAGGTTCCACATAAACATCAGGAAAAACCTTTTCACTGTTAGTGTGACCAAATACTAGAACATGCTAATGCTGCACAAGGCAGGTGTGGAGCAACTCCTCCTTCTTCACTGACCTGGCAGTCTGCAGGGATGTTTCACACTGAGATTTTTGCTATCAAAGGTTCTGTCCAGCATTTTTTAGCCCTTCTGAAACACATCACTGAGGTCCAACCAGTGTTGCCAGCAGGATCAGTTTTGACCAGCTTTGATGTCTTGGAGGTCTCTATGCCTAACACGAGAGCACAGTAAGGAGGAAGACAGGCTATGGGACAGAAAGAAATTAAAATGTGGATTATCATCTTGTTCCAGGTCCCGGACTCCATGAAACCAAAAGGATCTCAAGAATTTGGGGCAGAGAAAGAAGAAATAAAAAATAGGGTCATAGGGCCAGACAGAGAGTAAGGGAGAGAGAACTGTGAAGGGCAGACAGAGAGATGGATAGGAAAGCACAAGAAGAAAGAGAAAAAATAGTCATTGACTTCAGGACAAAGACACAGCATGGGGTCAAAAAGAGACAGCAGAGAACAGAAGCACAGAGCGAAAAAGGGCAGCGAAAAGGACAGAGGAGTAGTTGGAGAACAACAGAGGAGGAAGCGCAGTGAAGCCAAAAAAGCAGAGAGAGAAAGGCGTGGGCAGAAAGGGATGGGGACATACAAGAGGCTTCGGGCGCACCCCTGTTCCTACCCACATCCACCATCCTGAGGTCCACCTGCGCCGGAGCTCGGGTCCGTGTCGTCCCCACTCGCAGTTCCGTGCTTTACTCGCCGGGGGCCCGCTGGTACCGTGTATGTGGGGCGGCCACGACGTTTCCTTACCAGGAGGCAGGAAAAAGCGGGGCGGCATCACCCCTCAGGTATCGCGGTATCGGTTGCGGTGTATGGCAGCGCGCAGCACTGGAACGCCAGCACTCCTGCGTGCCTCTCAGCTGCAGTACCCCATCGTGGACACCCGGTGGCAGCACAGAGCACAGTGACAGTATGCGGCACTACAACGCTTGCGCCAACTTCATAGCAATGCGTGGCTACGCTGCTCTAGTAGCGAGCGGCTCAACTGAGCAAGGTCTGGGCTCGTAGCAACATTTCTACCGGCTAAATCCCTTTCTATAATATAGCAGATACAGGGTATTTTATTTTTAAATCCTCTTTAAACTATGTATGATACACTTTTTTTTCAAATCTATATAAAAAATGAGAGCGTTTTATCAATTTAATTCCTCAAACCAACGTTTCAGGCATTCCGGTCATTTAGGCGCGAGGCAGCCGCGAGAGAACTGACGCGTAGCTCACGCCGCTGCAGAACTGCAGTACCGACAATTGAACACCCAGTGGCAGCACTGAGCACGGATGGGGCGGCGCTACCGGACTACGCGCCGCACTATTAGACCTATGCCACTCCCGGCACGCCCACAGACATGATAGGGGCGAATTCCGTTCGCCGGGACTACAGCTTCCGGCATGTCCGGGGAAAGCATCACGGCCGACAGGAAGTTCTGTGTCCCAGAACTACAATTCCCAGTATGCCCAGGTAAAAGAATCATGGCCGACCGGATGGTAAATGCCCCAAGACTACAACTCCCAGCATGCCCCGCGGAAACAACGTGCCCGACCAGAAGGTCCGCGTCCCGGAACTACAGCTCCCGTCGTGCCCGGTTGGACTCCGCCCGCGGACTCCCTCGGCTGCCGGTTCTGAACCCCGGGACTCGGGTCTGCGTGATCCCCTCTTGCAGCTCAGCACTTCGCTCGCCGGGCGCCCACATGAACGGCCGCGACGCCTCTTCACCGAGAGACAGCAAAGAGCGCGGCGGCAGGACCCCATATGCACCGGCTGTATCTGTTTCCCTTACCGGCGTCCGGCGGCGAGCAGTGCCGCAGCATGGCCACACGGCGGCAGTAGTGAGGACGACAGCACGCTGCCCTAGAACGCATCCACTGAGCCCAAGGCAACGCTCCGCTCTAGAACGCATGCGCCGAGTCCCTAACAGCGCTTTGCTATGTAACTGCGTGCAGGAAGGAAAAAATCTCGGAACGGAGCTCTTTAAAATAAAAGGAAGCTAGACATGAAGCAACTTCGAAGTCCATTATTTTTTAATTTTTATATATACACAAATTATTTTTATATTTTAAACCCCTGTATCTCTCTAGCTTTGTTTTTGGGGTATTTGTTGTTTACGGGGGTTGTTTTTTTTTTTCTTTAAATATATATTCTAAAAGCTTTTATGTAATATAGACACACAGGGGCGCTATTTTAAAATCTTTTATACATATAAGTGAAGACGATTCTTCAATATCTGGATAAAAATGAGGTGGTTTTCTCTATTTGAAAACCTCACACTAATACAGTTTTCAACATTTTTTTAGTCCCCTCCAAGAATTTTCATATGTTTCAGGCATTCCTGAACTGTCAGGAAAATGCACCATTGAAAACCAGACACAAATAAAGCACTTCAGAGCGCTCCATCAAAAGACGGCGAAAGAAACCTGTACCATTTGGTCACTCTTCTTTTTAAACATTTAGAACAAACACCAAATTGCTTAAATATACCTGACAAAGGGTATGCCGTTTGGCATGTGCTGCTTAAACAATGCAAGTGAGACTGTGAAATATATAATTTTAACTTTTTTTGGTAAAGCGTAATTTATGATAGAGAAAGGTTCAGTGAGATCAGAAATATCCCAGGTCATTTTACATCTGGGAAAAAACCCAAACCCACAAACAAACACAAAAATACCCTATACCCCCTCCCCAATTCTACAATCTCAAAATGACTGGCAGATTTTAAACTTTTGGCCTTACTAAGACATGCAGAGGAACACAATAGCTCAACTGTTACAAGTGATGTCATTGACTTTTGGAAGATGGGCTGTGCTTGAGTCTTAGGAATGAAAATTACTTTTTTTTTTTTTTTTTCCCCTCCAAGAAAGCAAAAAGGTCTCATTTCTGATGGCTTCTACTGCCAAGTGCATCACCTCTGAAGATCTGCTCTGGTGGAAAGTTGCTAAAATGCATGTACTGCTTCTATGCCAGTGCCTCTCAGTAGCAAGATATCAGACCTGCTTAGACATGTAAGGAAGAGTGAGATTTGTTTCAAGGATGGTGCTTTTTCATTTTCTAATCTCTCTCGGTGTGGTTTAGTTATTTGGTTGACATGCTAAGTTCCTAGGTTGCTGCCACATATACGAAGACGACAGGCTAAGTCTGGGTGCTGTTGTTTGTGTCCACCTGGTTACTGCAGCATATTGCAGTACCAACAACTAAACACCGGGTGGCAGCACTGAAGAGACAGTACAAGCAGCTGCAGCTCTGCAGTACCAATAACGAAACAGCAGGTGGAAGCACTGAGCACGAATAGGGTGTCATGATTCTCATGCCTGACTGTGATTCAGAGGGCTCTGATGTAACAAGTTTCTAACGGACGAAATCATCCTGGAAATTATAGGCAATTGAGCTCTCTTCAAATATCCAGACACGACACGTAACTGCCATTGACAGAGCATATCATCCGAAATGAAGCAGCTGACCACCTCAGCGTAGCCGCTTCCCTGGCTGTTAATAGAGCTATTTTGCCTCGCTTCTAAGGACAGAGCAGATTAGTTATTTCTATCCCCATCAATTTAAATTAAAATAAAAAGGCTAAGAGGGCACATCTTTTGGGCACAGCATCCATTTATCAGTCCGTGGCATTTTAAGGACAGACAAGCCCTGCTATTCCACCAGTTAATAGTCTCAAACCACTCGCCTCTTACTTGGGCCTCTAGCTAATTTGACTCTCAATTCTCTCTTACGTGAAACTGGACAGCTGTGTGTGACAGGGAGCAAGACAAGTGATGTTGGTACAGCATACATCAATCATGTTACTAGATTAAATATAGAATCGTAGGATGGTCTGAGTTGGAAATGACCTCCAAAGGTCCTCCAGTCTTAGCCCCTCTGCAGTAATCAGGGGCACCTTCAACTAGATCAGGTTGTCCAGAGCCATATTAAGCCTCACCTTGATGACTTACAAGAATCACAGTGCTAGGATACCTTATGTGTTTCAACAGGCTATTGCTAATTTTATTTATTATTATAATTATTTTAATATAAATAATATATTTTAAAATATAGTTTCTGCAATAATGAGACTGAACGAGTTGAGCTAGCATTGAAGCCAATGATAGCTTTCCCTATGGAAGTCAAGTCATGGCAGTGCTTCATCCAAGCAAAAGCAACATTTCTAAGTGTTTAGGTGGTGAGATGTGCTGGTGTGTGTACTGCCATCTCTCAGGGTGCTCAGTCATGTGTGCCTGGATAGGTCAGGCCTAAGCAGAGTTTGACAAGCCAAGCAGAAGCATATACTTCCTCCCTGCAAATGGGATTTTGGTTGGTCACCTGGTCCTTAATGGGTGCCCTGTTGAAAGTGAACAAAGATGGAAATTCTGAGCTCTTTAAGGCTTCAGCTTTATAAGCAGTGCTGTCAAAAAGCAGTAGTCCATGAGGCTATGAGTCCCAGAAGCTGTTATGATTAGTGAATACTCCATTCTCTATCATCAAATTCTGTGTGCCACATGGAAAGCAAAGAGGAAAAATTCACTCTTACCACACTTTCATAATGGATGCCTGGTTGAGGCAAGGCTAAGTGCAAGTGAACCCAAAATATCTCTCTCATGTACGGAGGACTGCAGTGCCTTCCCAAGAAAACCTTGTGCCTGCAGCCTCTACAAGCCTTATGCCAGCCTAATCCTACTCTCTACCACAAATAAATTTCCCTATAAAATGCTAATCTAATCTAATTGATTTCCACAGCTGATTCATTTCTTGCAATTAAACAGAGAGTGTCTTTAATACCCTGGAAGAAAACCAGCACTGGAAGTTTAACTCCTTGTCTTCCCACTTGTCTTTCAAAAACCTATCCATGCCCTTCCCTTTCAGTCTTGACCTTTCATCTCATTTCTATTTCTCTGATCATCTCCTAAGTAGGAGGAGAGAACAAAAATTCTAAAAACAGCAACAACGACAAACTGAAACAACCCAGACCAACCCAAAATCCAAGGCCTGGAGATTTTTTCATTACTTCCACCTAAAATACTTGAGCAGGGCACTCAGGCCACTTGTGCACTTTCACCCCTACTCTATCAGGTGACAGAGTCCTGGGATATTTTCATCCAAACAGTGACAGACTACAGCAAGCACATACGACTTTAAGTTGTTAAGGAGAAAACCAGGGGGTTTAATTTATTGTTAAGTGAAGTAACTTGAATTAACCTACTATTAAACAGATTAATTGCACTTCCAGGTGTTAAATAAACTGTTTCAGTCAGTGTGGTGAATTAAAGATTGCAGATTCTTTGTTCAGGGGTTACGAGGCAGCTCTATATTCCACTCCCAGAAGTGACTGACACAACTGCTGCCATCCTCACCCATCACATTTTTTTAATGGGTAACCAAAAGACCTACAAAAGTCAGTTCAAGGATTCAAAAAATATACTCAATAGGGGGAGATGGCAAGAAGTTAGCTCAGTTAATCCAACAATGAAAAGTTTAAATAAAAGTATTTTTAGTGTTTGAATTACATAGCTCTGTTCTTGGCAGGCTCTTCACCAAGAGAAAGAAAATTTTAAGTGCTACAGCAGCAGGGCAGGGCAGGGCAGGGCAGGGCAGCCAGATAATTTGCAAAGAAATTTTGGTGTTCAGAATCAAAGCCATGCACAAGCATAGGCAAATCAGTCCCACTGAACCACTAGAGAGGGTGTTAACCATAAATATATGTGACTAAGGATTGCACTGACTCCCGTTCCCCTAATTGTATGATCCTCTCCTCAGACTCTTTTCTAGAGGTGTTCCTGTTGTTCAGACTAGGCCATCACAGTTCTCTCTGACCTTGACATCTTTGAGTACTTGCAGGCAAGCAATACTCTGTCTCAGCTGCAGGACACTAATCTTCATTAGAGGCTGATCACCAGATTGAATATCTGCTTGTGTTCTTGGGCTGAGTGCAGTGAGATAGGCAGAAGTTAAGAGGATCTGGACTGATGGAAACAAAAGAGTCTAAGTACAAAACTTGGAATTGTGAACTTCATATGCTGTCTTTATTTCTCCTCCCTGTTTCTAGGGTCTGCATTACAGAGATGGCTGTCTGCATGTTGATTAGAGCAGCAGGACTTCAAAGGGTTGATGATCTATGGTAATGATGCAAAATGCAATGGTATGGTAATGATCTGCATGTGGCAGTATCCTTATGCAGTCACTGCCACACTATGAAATTGCAAGAATTGAAGAGCTATTAACAAGAGGGAGTTACAGCCCCGTCTTCTCCATTTACAATGGCATCACAAAGACCTGACTAAAAGAACAACAAAATAGGTTTTGCTTTATTTTTACCTTTTGTGTCTGCTATGTGGAAGTTCAGCAGAGGGAATCACCCATTCTAGCCCTTGGGTCTCAACACGGCCTCAACTCAAAGAGCTTGTGAATCATCCTCCAGCTCCGTCAGTTGACATCTCACACCGCTCGAGCCAGTTCTGTGGACAAAACCTTTTTAGGGATTTAAATATTGTAATTTTTTCACAAGCACATCTTACTCCATATTCTTTTAGGTAGGTTCAACTCTTCAAATATTACTGGCAATCACCTGATAAAAAATCAAATGAAGCTTAGAAGGGCAATGAAGTTGGCAAAGCATCTTGAGTATAGGTCTTGCAAGGAGTGGCTGAGAGAGCTGGTGTTGTTGTTCAGTCTGAAGAAAAGGAAGCTGAGAGGAGACCATGTCTCTCTCTACAACTATCTGAAGGGAGGTTGTAGAGAGGCAGGTGGGTGTTGGTTTCTTCTCATGAGTCACAACCGATAGGACAAGAAGAAATAGCATAGTTACACCAAGGGTGGCTTAGCTTGGACATTAAGAAAAACATTTGTACTGGAAGTGCCTTTACTTTCAAACACTGGGAGCTCCCTGCATCTGCTTCCACACTGGCTGGTCATCTTTGTGCCATTTTCCTCTCCAGACTTGTAGTGGATTTACTTTAACAGGCAAGACGGATTCCTTGTGATCTTTTGCAAAGTCTAAAGGAGGGGAGAGCTAATTTAGGATTATTAGACATGCTGGCAAAGCCACCCTCCTAATATTATTTTACTGCCATGGTCACATAACAATATAAACAAGACAAGAATGCCTACACTTTTACATGGGCAGCCTGGTCATCTCCTCACATGGCTTAGGATCTTGTGCTGCCTCATGCCGTCCTGACTGTCAACCTAACAAATGATATTCAGGGCTGTCAATATTTCTCCACCACGGACATTACTGGTGTTGGCTGTCAGGGCCCTGCTACCCTTCCATGCTTATGCTGAATCCATCGATTTGCCTCAACCTCATCATTTCTCAAAGTTTTCTCCAGTAACATTTCTATTTTTAAGAACAGATTTAGGCTCTAGCTTCCCTGTGTTTCTTTGCAGGGAGTGGGAGAAGAGAACTGTAGGTACAAACATCATTCTTACAGTTTAAATTGGTTCTGGAAAATGTATTTTTCTGGAAATTTTATTTTTTTATCTTCATAATACACTGCATTTTCAGTGCAGTCTTCCTCCTGAGGAGTCTGAAGGACTCCCAGACACCACAGTAAGTCTCAGAAGCACACTGCATTTGTAATGAATCCCAACGGAGGAAACGTGATTTAGTCTGTAAAATGCCAAGCAAATGGCAGTTGCCACAGCCTTTATCTTAAAGGACAAAGTGTAGTTACAAGTGCCCAGCTCATAAATAATGCTCTATAAAGAGCTATTTTTGGAATTAATTTTCCTCACTCCAAGGAGCAAAACCCTTTTTAAAAAAAAAAAAAAAATTAAATGTTCTTTTGGTTGTCCTGGTTTCCCTTGGATGGATAGATATTTATCCATCTCAGAATAAGAAGTGTTCAGTGGAAGCAAAGTCTTTTATTTCTTCTGATCAGTAACTCCCAACCAGACATGGGCAAATCTTATTCCAGTGCAGCAGCCTTGCTCACACAGAGGTGAGGTTTTGGAGAGAGCATGTGTGTTTTGCTATGCATTCAGTCTTATTTTTAGATAGACAAATGCCACTTCTCTTGAAGCAATGTACATTAACGGTCTCTGCTATGGTCAACTTCCCACTAATGCACAATAGATCTGTCTTTCCCTATCATAGAGTCATAGAATGGTAAGGTTGGAAGGGACCTCAAGGATTATCTAGTTCCAACCCCCTGCCATAGGCAGGGACACCTCCCACTAGTACAGGTTACTCAAGG